>CM054130.1:18820643-19078229 GCA_028751855.1 Ambrosia trifida
TGACCATAGCGTGTGCGAAAAGCTGTCTTGGGAATATCTTCATCGTGGACTCTAAGCTGATGATAACCAGAACGGAGATCAATCTTCGAGAAGTGAGTTGTTCCTTGAAGTTGATCGAAGAGATCGTCAATCCTAGGCAGTGGATAACGATTCTTGATGGTGAGTTTGTTGAGTTCACGGTAGTCAATACACATTCTAAGAGAACCATCCTTCTTTTTAACGAATAAGACAGGGGCTCCCCATGGAGAAGAACTAGGGCGAATGAACCCTTTATCAGAAAGTTCCTGTAATTGACTGGCAAGTTCTTGCATCTCAGAGGGTGCAAGACGATGGAGCTTTAGCGACAGGATTAGCACCAGGAACGAGATCAATTCGAAATTCCACTTGTCGAGCAGGAGGCAAACCAGGTAAATCCTCTGGGAAGACTTCAGGATAGTCTCGAATAATAGGAATGTCTTGGATACTTTTGCCTTTGTCCTTCTTCTCTATCACATTAGCTAAGAAGGCTGTATACCCCTTTCGTAAGTACTTTTGGGCAGTAGTACAAGACATAAGCTTAAGCTCGCCACAGGGTTTCTCACCATAGATCTTCAAAATCTCACCAGATTCGAGAGGAATGCGTATGACTTTCTCGAAGCACAGAATTTCGGCACGATGAGTTGTCAACCAGTCCATGCCTACTATAACATCAAAACTTCCAAGATGCATGGGGATGAGATCGATAGAGAAGGTATGATCGTCGAGGTTCAACAAGCA
Source organism: Ambrosia trifida (assembly GCA_028751855.1). Taxonomy (NCBI): domain Eukaryota; kingdom Viridiplantae; phylum Streptophyta; class Magnoliopsida; order Asterales; family Asteraceae; genus Ambrosia; species Ambrosia trifida. The sequence continues at coordinate 18,821,400 of CM054130.1, forward strand.
GTTACGAATAATAGAGTCGATCGAAATAGACTTCCCGTTAGCTACCTCTACCACTAAAGGTTCCTCTAGATTAGTGTGGGGTAAGTTAAGTAAAGGTTCAAACTTCAATGACACAAATGACTTATCAGCTCCCGAATCAAATAATATGGATGCATAGTGGTTATTAATGAGGAACGTACCATTCACCACTTCGTTGTTGTCACGAGCCTGGTTAGCGTTGAGATTGTAGGCGCGACCTCGAGCACCTTGGTTCTGGTTGCGGTTCTGGTTTTGGTTTTGGTTTCGGTTTTGGTTCTAGTTACGATTAGGGCAGTTGTTGATGTAGTGATCAGGGCTGCCACACTCGTAGCATTGACCACGAGTAGGCCTGTTGTTTTGTTGGTTGGGAGCTGGGTTGTTTCTGGCTGGGTTGTTTTGGTTGTTTTGGGCAGCAGGGGCTTGACAGGCGTTGGTGTAGTGTCCATACCGTTTACAGTTATTACACTGGCAGCACGGTCTACCAGGAAGATGATGGAACTGACAGGTGTTGCAAAGAGCGTGAGTCCCGCCATATGGCTTCTTCGCTGGGTTTTGGGCAGTAGGTGGAGTAGCAGCAACCATGTAGTTTCTAGCCTTGCGCTTTTTGTTGCTTGAGGTCTCAGGCTTGACTTCAATTGCAGGCTGTGGAGTGTCTTTGGCAACCGTCTTCTTAGTGCCCTTGCGGAAGAGAGTACCGTTCTTCACGTGATTATCAGTAAGAGTGGCCGCTAGACGTTTGGCCTCTTCCAAAGTCGCAGGATTCCTTCCCCAAACGGTGTCCTGGATTTGCATGGGCAGACCACCGATGTACTTTTCGATGGCTACCGGCAGGGGAGTGACTTTGTGAGGCAACAATAAGCTATGCTCGTTTGTGGAGAACACTCATGGCGTAACGAACCTTGAAGTTGTCGGGGCACTCACTGTTGATGAAGGTATTCTCAATACCCTCAAACCATTGGAGGAGTCCTGTAGCTCCTTCTTCACCACTAAACTTTGGAGGGTTACAAGAATTGAAATGCTTAAGGGTGCAGGCTGGGGGTCCATTTCCATTACCATTTCCGTTCCCGTTCCCGTTGCCATGACCGTTCACGTTGCCGTTCATTTGGATGACCTGAGCGAGTAAATTGGGAACCAGAGTTGCGATTTGTTGCGCCATTTGTTGAGAAATGATCGCAGCTAGTTGGGCATCGACACCATTGTTGTTGTGGTTAGGACCTTGGTCATGGTTATGGTTGTCACCACCTTCTTCGTGGTTCTCACCATTGTTGTTGCGAGTGCTGCGACGTGGAGGCATGATCTGTAATAGACACAATGAAATGAATGAGATTATATAAGGAATGTAATCATTTATTCATTAATTAAAACGAATAAACGAAAACGTTGACTTATCAAAGATTCTAAATTTTAATAACATATGAAGACATGCTTTAGCCTATAAGTGAACACTCATCCCGAGAATTCCCAGGTAGGCATCCGGGTCCCTCGTCTGATTGGGATATATGCGTAATGCCAACCTAGACAGAAGACTCAGAATACAGGCGTTCACTCTTCCAGATTGCACGTGTTCGTTATTAAAATCTAGAACTTCGACGAGATCTCAAGGGGGTTCAGGTTAAACCTGAGGATTTTGTCCTATTAATCTAATGGTGGATCAGGATTGCAGCAGACGAATAAGAGTAGTCACATGTAGGTTTAGGGTTATATAAGGTATAGGATAAGGATAGGATTAGGGAAGCAATTAGGGTTACAAGTAAGAGAAGCAAGTACTGTTTAAGTCCCTAAGGTTATAGTCTAGATTATTTTCTAATAACCTAATTCCCTATAACCAAGGCTCTGATACCAATCTGTAACACCCCAACCGATGGCGGAAACATCGAGGTGTCACGTAAGAATGAGTATACAGTAGCACATGGTAATCCAAATTTTAATTGAAATAAATTTAAATTGCAAATATCCAAAAATAGAAATACATAGAAGTTTTAAATGTGGAAATCTAATACATCACACAAGAATCAAGCAAGCATAGACTCCTTATTGTCTTCATAAAACCCTCTAATCTTCATGCATCATTATTTTTTGTTGAGTTGTAAAAAGGGGGGGGGGGTCAACTAGAAGTTGGTGAGAATACATAATCCATGTTAAGCAAATAGTTTAAGTATAAAAGTCTAGCAATTCGTATGTCTATCGTAACTTTAAGTCTACAAGAATAGTATAATATGTTGACATAATCAAACCTCCGACTAGTTTAGGTCCATCCCGTCATCTACGGTTCACCTTAGTAATATGTTGGAACGATAACAATCACCCACGTTACCTATGTAGGAGGTACACGTATCCGGGTGGGGTTGTCAATCCAATAGATCTATTATTGAGTATCGCCGGCTTGGCCATAGCTAATGATTATGTAATGTTGAAACTCGTTGAAACTGTTGACTAATTCATGAGGCAATAAAGTTTACTACTAGACATGCATGTTGAATTGCTTAAAATGTTGCAAGTATAAAGAATCGCATAAACATGGTTACGTAAACTCACCTTGGTATAGTATTAGGTATTGAGAAATAGTATGAGTGTAGCCCAATAGATTGCCAAGTATCACCCTATGTATAAGGCAACAAATAAGTCTAAGTCTATCTAGTCTACAAGTATAATCTAGGGTTTCGATTTGGGGATATCCAATTGTTGAATTTATAATAAAATGTTTAAATAAATAAAGGGAAATTTGATAATTAAATAAATGAAAGTCTTTTTATAAAGTTTGAATTTAGGATGTTCACAATAATGTATTTGAAGTATAAAAATAATTTTTATAAAATTATTTTCTTTAAAATAGATTATTAAATCTATTTATTACAAATTGCCAAAATTAAACTTTAATATTTAAAAATACTAAAATTAAAGAATTATTATTTTAAAAATTATATTTCTGTTCTAAATATTCAGAAATAAATTGTATAAAATTTTGGTGCAAAAATATCAAAAATTGAATTTATTATGATTTAATTATGATTAAAACTAACAAAAATTGATTAAAAATATAAAATAAATGATTTTTCAAAATTAAAAATCATATCAGTAAAGTTTATCATTGTACAAACTCAGGATAATTTTTGTAGAAATTTATAAAATTGTTTTGATATTTTAATGGAATTTTATAAATATAATAGTATAAAATTGATTTAATTATTATATATATTAAATAAATTAATTTCAGAAAACTAAAAATTGTAGGTAAAACTTTTACATCAGATTTGTTAAAAATAATTTTTTTTAGAATTTATAAAAAGGTTTTAATAATTAAAAATGAATTTACAAGATTAAAGGTATAATATATATTTAATTGATTTGTTTGTTAAAAACCAAAAAAAATAAGGAAAAGAGGTGCCATGGCCGGGACTCGAACCCGGGTGGCTGGGGTTAATACCATCAGTCACAACCACTTGGCCTAGGCCTGTGGTTGTGATAAATTCCGTTTTATTTAAACTAAATACATTATGCAAAATCAGTTTATCCCCAAATCAATACTTACGAACCCTAGTTTCTGCAATCAAGCGATTCACACATCAATAACCTGATTAATCTTAGGGTTTTTGATGTGTGAATGCCAATGATGAAAACCCACAGAAAATATTAGACTTACAATGTTGTATCGATCACGATTGTTCGGTCAAGTTAAAAAGTCAAACAACGATCAAGAATAAGAACAGAGTGTTTATTGTGGAGAATTGGAGGTTGAGAAAAGATTAATGGCGAGTTGTGAAGGCTTGTGGACGATCAATTTATAGTGTGGATTACTGAATAGAAGAAATGGTAAGGTTGACCACACATTGAAGTCTATACGCGTAATGTGATTAATTGGTGGACAATTGATTTGTAATTGGCGTATTGCTTAACCACTGATGGCCGATAATCAAGTATGTTTGCCAAAAATGAACAATTACGAGTTAATTCGATGGATTTAGGCAAGTCATTAATCACAGTTGACTTTGCGAGTCAACTGTGAAGGTTTTAAGTCAGGTTATATTTATAACGCGCTGGGTTTCAATCAAATGTGTTGGCCAGCCCAGCTGGTTTGTGCTTTGGTGTGGTTTGGGCCGGCCTTGGGCGCGGGTTCGATTCCCGGCCCAAGCGGTTTTATATTTTTTGATAATTATCATGATTAACCATATAATAATTATAATATATAGGGTATTAGGGTTCCACAAGTGCGACAAAATAATTAAATACGAATATTATAGATAGAACTCGACGTTTTATTAATGATGATCGTGAAACGTACAAGTATAAATACGAAATGTTACACTCAACCACCCTATTGTTGATCATAAGAACTCGGTCTTATCTAAGTTAGCAAAGGGAAGTGAAAGAAAAGATAGGTAAGAAAAGGTAAGAGCCAATCGTCGCCATGCTCTGTCTAGATAGTAGAGCATTCATCCTCACTTTCCATGTGCTCGTCCTGATCAGGTTCCCCTTCCATCCCTTATCCTTCCTCTTTCGCGATGTCAGTGTTATATGGTTCTCATCACGTACAGTCTCCTTCTCCGGTCCTGTGTAAGTCAGCTCAATGGTCAACATTACCATTCGTTTCTCCAATCGTGACTGTCAGTCACTGGTAGGTTTCGTCTTCCTTTGAGATGTTGCACTGCATCGCATGCCTTACGTAACTCCCCAAAAGTGTGTGTAATAAGCCCCGATCTAATGTGTTCCCATGAATCTACCATATACTTATGGGTTACAGGGATATGCAATCATACGTCCGCCCGCTCATACTAGGCGTAAGGTACTAAAGTAAGAAATAAGTTCTATATGTGTAACCCAGTCTCGTCTGAGTTTCAAAATGAGAGTAAGGAATATCAAGCGACAAGGAACAGGAACTAATTGTCTCCTTGCTCAGAGAAAAAGGATAAGTCTTAGTATTTGAATTTCTTCACAGTTGATTCGATTTAATGGTACCACGTCACGCGCATCGTGCAGCTTCCTGTGTACGTGCGCCACAATGCTCGCAAGGGCTCCCTCCCTTGTACTATTGTTGTTTCCTCATCCATGAGGTTTGTTAGGATACTACTCCCAGTAATGCGTCACCTGGTGTAACCCTAGGTTCCCACCATTGACGTGTTCAGAATTAGGTCAAGAACTAGAAGATAACATACCTCCTGAAATCATATGTTGTAGATATACGTAGCTAAAAGCTAGTTGTGCACTTAAGTTGTGAGTGTACTTATGCTATGATGATTATAGACTAGACTCAACATGCAGTCCTAGTTCACTATAACCAATGGCTCTGATACCAATCTGTCACACCCTCGAATTTCCACTGCGGGGTTTATACCGCGAGGCGCATGACATACCAGGATCCCATAGCCATAAGTCATATGAACGAACTCTAAATTCCCAAACCATTTAGTTCGTTTTCAAAAACCAAGTTTAGTTAAGCTGCGGAAGCGTAAACCAAATTTAAACCTTTTTAAAAACCATGCGCAAAACAACGCGCCCAGATTAAGACTATATGAAAGAAAATGTAAAAGCATGATATATAATTTAGATGTATGCCCAAGACCCCAAATGCAGTGAAGTGTGCAGTGCTTTCTAATCCTGGCACCGGAAGCTAACTACCTGCAAAAGCATGTAAATCGTGGGTCAACAAACACTGTTGGTGAGTTCACTAAGTAAAGAAAATAAGTAAATGCGTTGGTTTCCAAAACCACGTAACCAAGTAAAAGCGTAGGTCCTCCAGACCAAAATGTTCAAGAGTTATCAGTTTAAGCGTGTCAGGGGTAGCTAGCCCACTCAATGTAACTAAACAGGATTATTGGGACACCTTTAGTAAAATAGTAATTTGCCTCAATAACTGGTGTCTATCAACACCAGTTCTCAATTGTGGTCAGAAGTTCATGCCCGTGCCTCAAGCACCTCAGACATGAGGTTGCTGCACAACCTAATAGCGCTATCAACTAATACCCCGCTCGCCTCCAGCGATTAACCCAATAATATGCAAGGACTTTCCAAATGATAGAGTGTTTAGTTCACAAAGGACCAATAAGTTTTAAACTTATCAAAAACCCGATCCGCACAAGGAATCGTAAACCCGACCCACACAAGGAGTCAAAACCCGACCCACACAAGGAGTCAAAACCTGAGTATTCCCAAGCTGGACTAGAAAAGTTAAGTAAGTTGTCTCAACCCGAGACGCATGCTTTTGAGAAAAAGAGTAGTGAAACTCACCTTAGTATGCAAGCAATTAAATCCAAACTTCAAAGTAGGGTGTGCTACCGACTCCCTAGTATATGTGTCACTAAGTAAGTATATGTGTAATACCATTACACCATATAACCCGTTTGTCCAAGACGTTTAAATGTTCAAAATCGTGTAAGTGACACCTAGTGATTCTACATGCATAAGTAAACCCTACGGACCCGTTGGTGAATATGTTGGTTACCATCAGTTTTACACTTCCTATGCATCTCATATAAGTGTCCATTCAAGTTCATGCCAATAACATACCACATAGGACTCCAAATAGTCACACAAACACAAAATACACAATCTGCATTTTTAGGACAGATTGTGCGTCACCAAAACTAATTTATTTAAAATACTAAATCAGTGAGTTAAACTCCCAAATTTTTACTGAATATTAATTGGGATTCATTTGAAAACCCATATTTTTGTCTTGTCTCAAAACCGAACACAAAAATCATGAAAAAATCGTACATCACAGATATCTCCAGAAAGTTTCTACATCAGGTCAGGTTAGTAGAAAAAATCCCAAAAATCGTGTATTCATCCAAACGGGATGAATCCACTTGGAAAAGCCAAGTTATTCCAATGTTAACCTAGTGTCCAAATTTCATAACTTAATTCCTTGTAAAACCCGAGTTATGATTGTTTAAAGTTGACTCAGTTTGTTAATCCGAAAATCTGACATGACCTTTAATCAAAGAAAATTCCAAAAACATATCAAACGACATCCAAATCAGATGATTTTGCACATTCTAAAAAGCTAAGACCATGTACAATCTACTCATGCAAAGAATCGATCAAAAGAATTATTTTCAAGCCACGAAACAGACCCTACAAGTCGACATTCAGATTCTGTCCAGATTCTAATCATGCAATATTATCAATTATATCAAACCCTAGTTGCATATTATCAATCAATAACACCTAATAATCATCAATAACCATTACCAAACATTCCTAATACCTATTGTGATCAGATTCTATCATTATTCATGCAAAGATTATGTTAAAATTAATACTTAATATTCAATTTATACTTATGAGATTTCTTATATGTTTTGTTTATTATGGTCACATATGGGAGCTGGTCACACAATGGAAGATTGGATTGTAGATGTTCGTGGGCTGACTTGGATAGCATGGGCTAAAGAAGCTGGTAGCTGGAGTTGCAGATGGGCTCAAGTGCTGATGGACTTATTTGCTGTTGGGCTAAATAAAGAAGACTTGGGTTATTATGGCCCATGGCCCAGTTGATTATTATTAATAACAAACAAACACACATTCAGTTAATCCTGATCGGTTATTTCTTAATCCGTCACTCGGATTATGATCTGATGGTTAATATTGATCAAGGGTGTGTTTGTTTGTTTCAAGGCACTATAAAAGATGTGTCTCTCTCTTCATTCAACACTTTCGATCATTTTTGTTTACTTTTTCTCTGTAAAGTCTCTAGGGTTTTCATAATCATCTCAGAGCTTTGATCATCTTGATCAAAGCTTCTTGGTAGTGTTTTTGTTCCAGAGAGTTGTAGGTTATTGTGTATAGCCTGAGAGAGAGTTGTTGTGATCTTTGTGATCTTGTTCTTGTATTTTGTTCAGTATTGTTGGGTATAATCATTTAGGGTTGGGTTTTAATAATAATAAGAAGTATATTTCAGTTTATACCATGATTCTTGACATGGTATCAGAGCCGTGCTAGCTCTTGGTGAAGTTTGTTCATCTAGGGTTTGTGTCTTCCGCTGGTTATCTGATCTCTGGTTTACTGAGGAAACTCTTCTTATTCTCTCACCTGGTGCTTATCCAGTCCAAGGAAACAAGATCTGTGGTCTCGTGACGTAGTAAGGAAGAAACCCTAATTTTTAGGGTTTGTCTCTGGGAAGCTAATTTTCTGCTCTCTGATATTATAACCCTAAGTGAAGGTTATAATATTACGAGTTTTTGGCGAAACCCTAACTTGGGTTTTCTCTTGGTGAGATCGTTTCTTTTATAATTCCTTCTGTTATTTTTTGTTTTGTCATTGATAGAGTTCTTGGCCGAGTTAGGGGGACCGGCGTTGATTGATTGAGTATCTGTCTGTCTAGGTCATTAGGAAGGCTCCCAAGTTAAGACCTGCGGTGGGGCCCTTAAGAGGAACCACTGATCTGGATCACTGGCTTGGCTTCGCCGTGTGTCTAGGGCTTATTGATTTTGATTATCTCTGTTGTTTGTTTTTGAGTGTTTGTTGCTTGTTATCTCTGTGAATTATCTGTGACTAGGATATGACTGGTGATCAACAAGAACCCACTGGGGGTTCTGTCATTGGACCTATGGAGACTCTTGTTAGTAAATTAGACGCAAGTGATCCATTGTATCTTCATGCGTCTGATTCTAGTAACCTAACAATTGTCTCTATAAAACTAAAAGGGTCAGAGAACTATACTGTATGGGCTAACTCTATGCAACTTGCTTTACAAGTTAAAAATAAGTGGGGATTTATTGATAAATCATGTGTTAAGTCTAAAGATAATGATGTGTTAAGTAGGCAATGGGACAGGTGTAACTCAATTGTGTTAACATGGATTTTAAACTCAATCAGTGAAGATTTGTATATGGGTCATGTGATTTCAAAACTTGCTTGTGATGTCTGGGCTGAGTTAAAGGAAACATATGATAAAATTGATGGTTCTGTTGTTTTTTATCTTTATCAAAAAATAAACTCTTTTAATCAAAATGGTGTACCTGTGTCAGAATATTATCATAAACTGAACATTATGTGGAAGCAATTGGATCAAATTCTCCAATTGCCTGCATGCACCTGTGATGCAGCCAAAGATTTCAATAACTTCAGTAGTATGATAAAGTTAATGCAATTTTTAATGGGCTTAGACAGTAGTTATCAGGCTGTAAGAACTAGTTTACTGATTAAAGAGGTTTTGCCCACTGTTAAAGAAGCCTTTGCTATCATATCTAGGGAGGAATCCCATAGGAATGCTAGCATTGGTATCAAACAGGGACAAAACATGGCATTGTTTTCTAAAGTAAATCAACCAGTTGAGTTTAAGAAAACAAATAAGGTTTCAAATCAGAATTTAAAATGTTCTCATTGTAATAAAATTGGACATACTGCTGAGAAGTGTTTTGAAATAATTGGCTACCCTTCTTGGATGAGACCAAGAGGAAAAAGAGTTGTAGCTAGTGGTAATGCAACTGTGTGTGATAATACTGAAGGTTCACTTAAATCTTTATCTAGTGAACAATTTAACAGGCTATTGAGTTTATTAAATGATAAGGCTAGTGATGGTCCTAAAAGCTGCAATGTGTCAGGTGGGTTTAGTGCTTTTTGTGCTAGTGTTTGTTGCAAACCTGTATTCTGTTTTGCTAGTATGTCTAAAGAGGGTAGAATATGGGGTTGGATATATGATTCAGGAGCAAATCAACATATGATTCAAAATGAAAAATATTTGGAAAACTACATTGATGTAACAGAATTTAACATTAAAGTTAAGCATCCTAATGGTACAGATGTTGTTGTAACTAAAATAGGAAATGTTAAACTTGGTGATAATGTGGTTTTATTGGATGTGTTGGTTGTTCCTGATTATTCTATAAATCTAATTTCTATCCATAAGCTAGCAAACGATAATAAGGTTAATGTTGTGTTTGATGAGTATAAATGCTATGTACAGGACCTAGTAACCAAGAATGTCCTGGTGACTGGTAGTCAAGTAGATGGTCTTTACTTTTGTGGCAACTCTTTGATGATAAACAAGGTGTGTTGCAATAATAGTAACTTAAATTACTTATGGCATGAGAGGATGGGCCATCCATCTGATCAGGCTATGAAGTGTTTTAAGAACAGACTAGGGTTGACTGATCAAGGGACATCTGAACCTTGTGAAGTATGTCTTAAGGCAAAACAACATAGAGAACCATTCCCTTTGAGTACACACAAGTCAAGTGAACTTGGTCAATTAGTTCACTTAGATGTGTGGGGACCATATAGGGTTCCAAGTAGGGAAGGTTTCAAATATTTTTTAACTATAGTAGATGACTATTCTAGGGCTGTATGGGTGTGTCTAATGAAACACAAAACTGAAGTTTATGAAAATATAAAAGTTTTTATTGAGATTATTAAAACTCAGTTTAAGAAATGTGTAAAAATGTTTAGAAGTGATAATGGTAGTGAGTTTATTAATAATCAAATGAGTAATCTTTTAAAATCTAAGGGAATTTTACATCAAACTTCATGTTCTTACACACCTCAACAGAATGGAATAGTAGAGAGGAAACATAGACATCTTTTAAATGTTGCTAGGTCACTTTTGTTTCAAAGTGGATTACCTGTTAGATTTTGGTCAGATTGCATTCTAACTGCTGCTTACCTTATTAATAGGACACCCTCCTCAGTTCTGGAAGGCAGAACTCCTTATGAGCTTATTTACAATTTTGAACCCTTTCTAGAACAACTCAAGGTGTTTGGGTGTTTATGTTTCTGTACAGTCTTAGATGAACCTGATAAGTTGTTAAGTAGGTCTGAAAAATGTGTTCTGTTGGGTTATTCAACAGAAAAAAAGGGTATAAGGTGTTTAGTTTGGATAACAAAACTACATTTTTTTCAAGGGATGTAAAGTTTTTTGAACATATATTTCCCTTTAAGGATAAAAATATTTGTGTAAAATATAATGAAAACAATCAGGCTGATGTTAACAACTTAAACTTCTTTGATCTGTATGAAACCATAAACCCTGGACTTGATGAAGGTCCCAATGATGAGAGAAAGGGTCTGAGTACAGATTCAGATCTACATGGGTCTCAGCAGTCTAATGCTGAACCTACTAGTCTGGATGGCAAGGCTCATACAGAGCAGCCCAGTAGTAGTATTTTAGAAACAGATAGGGCTGAGCATGTAGGATCTGAAAGTGAAGAACTTTCACAATCTGAGGGAAATGTTTTACTACAAAATGAGTTAATAACTAGAAGCTCAACTAGGAGTTCTACTTTACCTAGGAAACTGAGTGACTATGTCCTAGAGGGAAAAGTAAAGTATGGTGTAGAAAGGGTAGTGAACTACTCAAATCTGTCTTGTGAATTTAGATGTTATGCCTCTGCATTAAATAAAACATATGAGCCTAAAAATTTTTCTGAGGCTATAAATGATCCTAACTAGATAAATGCCATGAATGAAGAGATAGAAGCTCTTCATAGAAATCAGACATGGGATTTAGTTGACCTACCTAGTGGTAGAAGCCTTGTAGGTTGCAAATGGATTTATAAAATAAAATATAAATCCAATGGTGACATTGAAAGATACAAGGCTAGGCTAGTTGCTAAGGGTTATAGTCAAAAACAGGGTCTGGATTTTGAGGAGACTTTTTCTCCTGTTGTTAAGTTAGTTACTGTAAGATGTATCATTGCTTTGTCTGTTGATAATGACTGGAATATGTATCAACTAGATGTAAACAATGCATTTTTATATGGTAACCTCAATGAAGATGTATATATGGCTTTACCTGATGGATACTATTCTCAAAATGAAACTAGAGTATGTAAGCTTAAAAAATCTTTGTATGGCTTAAAACAAGCCCCAAGAATGTGGAATGCAAAGTTGGTTTCTGTTTTGGTAGAATTAGGATTTAATCAGAGTAAATGTGACTATTCATTATTTTTTAAACAAACTGATTCAGTTACAATTCTTTTATTAGTATATGTGGATGACATAGTTGTTACTGGTAATAGTTTGTCTGACATTAATAATGTAAAAGATTGTCTGAAATCCAAATTTTTAATAAAAGATTTGGGGGAACTAAGGTATTTTCTGGGAATAGAAGTTATTAAAGATAATAATTGTTTGTGTCTTTCCCAAAGGAAATATTGTTTGGAACTTTTATCTGAATTTGGTATGTTAGGATGTGAACCAATTAATAATCCTATAGAACAGAATCATGTATTAACTGCTATGTGTAAAGATTATAATAGTAAGGTCAACAATGTTACTGGATACCAAAAACTTGTTGGCAAACTCATATATCTTGCACATACCAGGCCAGACATATCTTATTCTGTACATTATTTGAGTCAACATATGCATAATCCACTAAATGCACATCTGAAAATAGCTATGAGATTGTTAAGGTATCTTAAAAAATCTCATGGAAAAGGAATTCTATTTTCTAAAGATAGTAAGTTTAGAATAACAGCTTTTGCTGATAGTGATTGGGCAAAATGTGTTGATTCAAGGAAGTCAATAACTGGTTTCTGCATATTTTTGGGTAAAAGTCTTGTGTCTTGGAAGAGTAAAAAAACAATCCACTGTGTCTAGGTCTTCAGCCGAGGCTGAGTATAGGTCTATGTGTGCAGCAGCATGTGAGGTCATGTGGTTGGTAAATTTGTTAACTGAAATGGGTCAAAAGGTAGAATTACCTGTAACTGTTTTTTGTGATAACAATGCTGCACTTTCAATAGCAGCCAATCCTGTTTTCTATGATAAAACCAAACATTTCGAGTTAGATTTGTTCTTTTTAAGAGAACAAATTCAAAAAGGGTTAATCAAAACTGCTGAAATTAACACCAAAGATCAGCTTGCTGATATAATGACAAAGGGGCTGTTAGTGGGTCAACATGATTATATGGTGGCAAGGGTTAACATGTTTGATCCTTTCAAAGTATTAAATTGAGGGGGGTGTTAAAATTAATACTAAATATTCAATTTAATACTTATGAGATTTCTTATATGTTTTGTTTATTATGGTCACATATGGGAGCTGGTCACACAATGGAAGATTGGATTGTAGATGTTCGTGGGCTGACTTGGATAGCATGGGCTAAAGAAGCTGGTAGCTGGAGTTGCAGATGGGCTCAAGTGCTGATGGACTTATTTGCTGTTGGGCTAAATAAAGAAGACTTGGGTTATTATGGCCCATGGCCCAGTTGATTATTATTAATAACAAACAAACACACATTCAGTTAATCCTGATCGGTTATTTCTTAATCCGTCACTCGGATTATGATCTGATGGTTAATATTGATCAAGGGTGTGTTTGTTTGTTTCAAGGCACTATAAAAGATGTGTCTCTCTCTTCATTCAACACTTTCGATCATTTTTGTTTACTTTTTCTCTGTAAAGTCTCTAGGGTTTTCATAATCATCTCAGAGCTTTGATCATCTTGATCAAAGCTTCTTGGTAGTGTTTTTGTTCCAGAGAGTTGTAGGTTATTGTGTATAGCCTGAGAGAGAGTTGTTGTGATCTTTGTGATCTTGTTCTTGTATTTTGTTCAGTATTGTTGGGTATAATCATTTAGGGTTGGGTTTTAATAATAATAAGAAGTATATTTCAGTTTATACCATGATTCTTGACATGGTATCAGAGCCGTGCTAGCTCTTGGTGAAGTTTGTTCATCTAGGGTTTGTGTCTTCCGCTGGTTATCAGATCTCTGGTTTACTGAGGAAACTCTTCTTATTCTCTCACCTGGTGCTTATCCAGTCCAAGGAAACAAGATCTGTGGTCTCGTGACGTAGTAAGGAAGAAACCCTAATTTTTAGGGTTTGTCTCTGGGAAGCTAATTTTCTGCTCTCTGATATTATAACCCTAAGTGAAGGTTATAATATTACGAGTTTTTGGCGAAACCCTAACTTGGGTTATTGTGTATAGCCTGAGAGAGAGTTGTTGTGATCTTTGTGATCTTGTTCTTGTATTTTGTTCAGTATTGTTGGGTATAATCATTTAGGGTTGGGTTTTAATAATAATAAGAAGTATATTTCAGTTTATACCATGATTCTTGACAGATTACAACTTTAATGATCAAAACTTCAACAACTTGCGCAACAAGTAACCTATGATATTACTAATCGCCTATCATCATGTTTAATTCGTTTAATCTTCAAAAACCTCAAGTTTTAATAATTATCAAAAGCTTTCAGACCTGGACAAACCTTGTTATATGATTTTTATAACATAAAAATAAGATTAAAGCGTAAAGGATTAAAGATTATACCCCTAGCTCTTCGATACAATCAACCGAACGCCTTTGGAGCTTCCCAATCGATGATCTTGAGCCTTTGCAGGTTGTTTGGGGTTTATAATTTGTAAGGGGCAGTAAGGGGACGATTAGGGTTGAGTTTAGAGGTTGCTTGGGGCTTAAGAGTGTTTAAATAGGGGTGTGAGGCGGTTTAGACCCGTCAGTGACGTTCGCGCGGCCGCTCGGGCTGCTCGCGCGGCCGCTCGCAGGCCCTCGGCCCGCGTGAGTGGCCCGTTTCGTCACCCGACATGTTTTCCTTTGGCGTTTTCGTTATTTCGGACCGTAACAAATGCAACCCCATGCGTTAAGACCCTAATCAACCTAATGATTCACCTTTAGTGATTTTATTAACGTATTCGGTTTAGGTTCACACAATCACGTATGGTTTTCACATAAGTTCATCGAATATCAAGAGACACATAATCGCAATCAATCCAAATTAGTTCATTATTCACCAACGTCCGAGGTTCACTAATCATGTATTCAGTTATTAACTTACAACAATGCAACGTGTGTCCTATCTAGCTAACCCTAGTTAAATATAATGCAAGGAACGTAACTAGAGTTTAGTTAAAGTGAGAACCTGAATTTGCGGGATATCACAATAATAATAAGAAACATGACTTTAAAAAAATAATTTATTTAGATAAAAGTAATCTAAAAAACAAACAAACCACAAGCCAAAACAAATTGTCACTAAGCATCACCTTAAAAAGTAAACTCAAATACTTGAAAAGTGAAAACGGGTTATATTCATTTAAAAGGGTCCAATGAAAATGAGTGGGTTTAATTTAATAAAAACTCATAAGATATATTTGTTTAGGTGAGAAAAAGGGAGGGAAAAATTACAAACTCAATTAGGGAGTGCCAAGTATCAGCAATAAGGTTTTATATATTGGTGGTTATAGATATAGATTATATATTTGTAGTGGAGAGTTCAAATGAGAAGAAAATGTTTTGGAAGAAGAAAAAGAACAAATTTTAACCAATAGAAAGTTTTCATTTAATAATTGTATTGAATGTTAAATTAATTATTATTTTTTGTAACCCACTCTAAACTAGTTAAATAAATAAAACTTATAATTCATTTTTAAAATATATTCTTCCAAAGCAACCCTTATTTGAAGTGAAGAGTAATTTTGATATATGTAGGATGAATTTTTATATGTGTAGGATAAACGTATGATAATCTCGATATGTGTAGGATAAACATATGACAATTTCGTTATATGTAGGATGAATTTTTATATGTGTAGGACAAATTTTGATAATGTGTAGGATAAGTGTTAATGACTATTTAATTAGATAGATGATAATTAATGTAAGAAGAGTTAAACTATTAATGTTTAACCATTATGTAACTTCTTCTTTTTGTTCTCACATGAAGTTTCTTCTCATTCCCCTCCCCCCCCCCCCCCCCTATATTTGTAATGTTATAATTAACCATATTTATCTAGAATTAATAGTTTCAACTAGGGTTGTAAACGAACCAAACGAACATGACCTTGTTCGTGTTCGTTTGTTAAGGAATTAACGTGTTCACGAACTGTTCATGAACACTTATTGAACGAGATTTGTTTTCTGTAAGCATTCAATGGAGGTGGCGATTTCTTTATGATGTGTATATATGATCAATTGGTTTTCTGTAAGTAGGGGTGTAAACGAGCCGAGCTGAGCCCGACCCTAACTGGGCTCGAGCTCGGCTCGTCATGGTTTTATGAAGCTCAAACTCGGCTCGGTTCGAGCCTACAATCTTGAACTCGAGCTCGGCTCGCTAGCAAAATCAAAAGCTCGAGCTCGGCTCGGCTCGAGGTGATTTTAGAACAATCTCAAACGAGCTCAAAGCTCGACTCGAGATCGCAAAAGCTCGGCTCGCGAGTGTTATTAAATGGACATATGAAATAAGGACTTGGGCTTTTGAGATGTGGGCTATAAATTATAAGAGATATATAAATAACTTATAATTATGTTTGGGCTCGTTTAGGCTCGCGAGCCCAATCGAGCTTTGTATATAGGACTCGAGCTCGGGCTCGATAACTAAACGAGCCATATTTCAGGCTCGGGCTCGGGCTCGGGCTCGTTAAGGCTCGGCTCATTCGAGCTTTTTACACCCCTATCTGTAAGCATTCAATTTAGATGTTCCTTAATATATAGCAGGCATTTTGGGCCATGGGAGTAAAGAGGTTGGACAAATCATGTGTATATCCTTAGTAAAAGTAAATGAATATAATCTTTTTATTCTGTGGGAAAATGAAATACATTTTTATATGAACACATATATAGTAAAATAAAATGTATATGATACATTCAACATAAAGTAACAGCATTAAATCAGTATTCTCAGAAAAACAGTAAAATAGAGATAAAGAAGAATCTAAGAAAATGTAATGAAAATATTTCATTGTCTTCTAAAGTAAGATAGGTAGGTGTGCTTTTCTTTTGTGTTAACAAGTCTGCATAAATTCAGATTTTCCTGGTTATTCTAGCTTATCAACGTTGCATATGAGTGGGTAAAACCAAATAAAATAAGCTTACCAAACATCGTAATCATTTAATCATAAAATGTTTTCAAGTTGTTTCATCCACCTATATGTGAGACAAATTTTGTCCAATTCGTCATTTCAAATTCAATTTCAAACAAAATCCTTGATTAATCTTGATGTCTTGTTCACCCTATTGGCAATGTTAATTTATAGAGCATGTGGGTTGAACGATTCTATCTTGATCGTTTAAAATGTTACAAATATTTTTGCTTACAAAGGAGAATTCAAACATATTTTTCATCGATAGATAGTTCCACAACAGTTAAATAATTGATTTGTCCACGCACGTTTGATAACACAGTAATTCAACAAGTTTGTAAATGCTTTGAATTTTATGGTTTTAATTATTTATGATTCTACCATTTTACTTTCCGGTGTTTCCATTGTCAATATTAATTTCTGAAATCTGAAGATGTGAAATTGAAACAACGACCATCATAAAGTTATACTGAACAAAAGAATGTTGAATTATTATCCGACCAATTGAATATTATAAAAAAACGTTTAGCTTAAAATATATTTAGGTTTTCTCTTTCGAGAGCTTGTATCGTATCAATATCATAATGAATCAAACTGATACTGATCGATCAAATTTCCACTGCGCAACGCCTAGAAATCCCACTAATTTTCATACTACTACTTAATTTACAATTTTTTTATACTTTATGGTGTTGTGCCCCATACTTTGAGTGTTTAGATGAGGACTGGAAGTAACCATTGCAAGGCGTGATTAAGATAATGGTTTTAAAGGTATAGTTTTTTTTAGAAAGGATTGTTTTCGACCTATTCTGCTCTGAATGAAAACATAACTCACATTTACGGATTCATTTAGTGCACAAAAAATCATTAGAAACTTATGTATTACAAATGTTATAACATTTTTTATTTTTTATTTATTATTATATTAGAAAATTTAATATTACATGAGACTGGATCAATAAAATATTAAATGGTGTTTAATAAGTGAAATTATGATTTAATAATATTTTTTCATATAGAGAGAATTGAGATAATCATAAGATTTTTATTTATTATACAACAAAGATAAAAATAAAAATTTTAAATTAATAAATATTGGGTTCTTTATACCCTTTTTTTGCGGGAATTCAAAGGTGGGGATGGCCGCACCAAGTGACATGTGTTCTCATCCCAATCGTTTTATTATATACTAGGTTTGAGTCCCGTGGGGACCCACGGTGCAAACCAAAGTAAATTAAAAAAAAATATTAAACTAAGAATTGTATTATTCAAGTTGAGTGTGCATAAAGGCAGTCAATATATCCAACATAATATTAACATGCAATACCAAAACAATCAACTACCATGCAAAATGTCATAGTTGCATTGGTAAGTTCACATATTAGCCACCATTAAAAAGAAAGATTACTAAAAAAAACATGGAAAAAGACAATATGACGTAAAAATCAAACATTATCAAATTTGTCTTTGCGCCTTGAACTTCTTAATTTCTCGTTTTTCCAATTTGGAAACTGAAGTTAGACTAAGCACACCTTCAGTCTTGATGCACCTAAATGTGGCAAAATTACCATTTTCTATTCCATTTGCCTTCAACCATCCACCCCAATTTTCAATAACAAACCTAAAATCTTCTTTTGACTTTTCCATACGAAGCGACATCCGAAGTTCAATAGCGTCAAGATTCCTTATAGTTATAAGCAGATTGCCTTGTTTAAGTTCCGCCATCTTAACAACTTCCTTTGGCAGACGCTAATGAAACAATAAACATATAATCATTTATAATGAAATCTAAACTAACATATAAGTAAGTTAACTTTTTGAATAAATTAGTAAGGATGTTAATATAAAGAGGACAATAAAATACGCACAATGCGATCCCTAGCAATAATAGTGAAGTCATGATATTGTTTAGCATTTAATTTAGCCATCATCTTTTGAAAGCGGTCATATCCTATATCACCGTCCTTAACATCAGGAATTTCTTCTTTAGAGATAAAACAAATAGCTCTTTGATAACTCTGCACGTTAAAAAAACAAACGGATTCTTTAATCTGCATTTTACAAACTGATGGAACAAAGTAGGACAGGTCCGCGTTCCTTATTTCTCTGATCAGAGAGCAAGAAGAACGATAAATAGACACGCGATTCTTTGTCTTCGATTTTAACTAAAACACAGTCCTTTATTTTGGAAACTTTTGCACAAAGATCAAACAATATGACAAAAGAACCTGCTCTTTGCCGCTATGTTTGTAATCTGTGAAGGAACAACCAACAGCCCACACACACTTCTGTATATGACTGAAAAAAAAGTCAAACATACCCTTTCACTTTGACTTCTTTATGCCTTTAGTGTAAATAATTATAGCAAAAATGCTTTGCTTCTGTCTTGTTGGATCAAATAAGTTCAGCAAACAGTATCCAATCTTTGACTTCCTCTATTTAAGTCATTCATCTTAGTACATCTAACCCATTAACTAAACATCAACAAAGTTGCTTCTCATACCAAAAGATATAATATCAATAACCATTCATACACCAATACACAATAGCATGCTTAATGCAAATGGTGACAACCCATGCCGAGCACCACCAAATGACAACTGCCTCCGACTACACGTTTGGAAATGGGGTTTTGGGGCAAGATCTGGTAAGTGGATCACGTTTGCTACATTAGCTTACTTAGATTGGCAACCACAACATTTGTTCTTTTGCCAAAAAAAGGCTTGATTCCCAAAAAAAAAAAATAATAAGCATACACAGTCCCAATTTCTGTATCTCATGGATATAAGATTAAACAGAAACAATCAAATACATAATCAATGCCTAATCAAAAAAATGAATATCTGAAATTGAATCCAGGTTGACCTAATTTAACATCAATGCTGATAAATGACCTTACTTAACGCTGATAAAATTTGAAAATCTTATAAACTGCAAACTACCTATACAAAACAAAACAAAAACCCAAAATCAATCGTAGAACTAACCAACAACATGAATCTACTCATGGGTCGACGATGTTGTCCCTCAAAAACTTGCTGACTTGCGTTAGACGATGCCGATGCCGATGGAGATAGTGGAGGCGAATCAGCAAGGGATGAACCGATAGACGATGAGGAAGTACGATTTTCACAAAGATGACTTGCTAGCTTCCAGGCCCGTGAACTTCAAGGTTGATCAAAATGAAAAAAAAAATCTTTGTATGAAAATGAACTTCACGACTTCACAACGATGACTTGCTAGCTAAGAGACCCTATGTATGAAAAATAATATATAGAAGGTGCAGACATCGCATCTTCTCCATATGGGAAGTATCTATTAAACAACAAAATTAATAAATAAACAAATAAGAAACAAAAATGATTAGTTAATGAACATGCAAGTGTAGAATAACCCCCCAGTTACCATCTGGATAGTTTATAGTCATCCCATCCGTTCCCGTAGGAGATCCATTTGGGATTTCGAGTTCTTAGTATATAAAAGGCATTTCGGGTTCAAAACCTGGGCTGTCAATGAATTCTAGTATGTCTTCTCCATCTATGCATATAATAACTTATGACACTTATAAATAGATAATTAACATATTTATATAAAGATCCAAATTAAAAATTATCTATTTTGTACTTGCACCGGTTCACATCAACACCTATGATCCTCTATTCACATCAACACCTATGATCCTCTATTCAGATTCCTCACATCCACATTAGATAAAAACTTGACCTGAATGTATAAGTTTCTAATCAGTAACTATTGAAAGATAAATTGGTGATCAAAAGACTGTAAATTGGCTGCCTGAATATAGCTTTCATAATTCATATGACTATTCAAGTAATCAAACACATGTATATTCATAAGACTAAATCCAATTACAGTAACTTTCATTTGATTATTAGGAACACAAGTAAATCAAAATATATACAATAATAACATAAGTGCAAAGTTACAGCTAAATTGCATCATTCAACCTCCTTTTTCCAAGATATTAACACCCAAATGTGTACATTTATAAAATCAAGAAAATCATCAAAACCTTAAGCTGCTATATATGAAGACAAAAGTATTGTATTACCATTAAATCAAAAGCCTAACATTCATTAACAATTATTTTTTTACAATGCATATAGCCAGATCCAGAACACTTCTAAAAATGATAGGGGGAACACTTCCATCTAAGCAATCTATAACTCTACCTGCTTAATCCAGTTCAGAGCACTTTAGACCAACCCTGTGTGGACGTTTTTAACAGAACCGAGAGATTATCGACAACAATGTAATTTCCCAAGACAGTTCAATGTAACTTCCCAAGACAGTTCACGTACCTGATATTTGCTTCCAGGCTGCAGCTTACTTATAATATTCAAACACACATCTGGAAACTTATCTTTTAGAAGTGGCAGAAATATTAGGCATATTGGAGATAATTTCTCCTCCAGTGACTATGCAATGACTATGCAATCAAGTCAAAAGTCAATAGTCAAAGTCTCCTCCTTATTCTATGCCCCAAAACTTGGTGTCTTCAAGATTCGTGTCTCAAGATTTGCTATTTGCCTCTTTTATGTATTTTCATTCTTCTATTTAAGGAGGATGTTATCTCCTCATTTTATGTACCAATAATCAATCATTTCTATCACATCTTTCATATTCTATATTAATCTCTATACTCCTATACAAATAAAGCACCTTACCGTTTTGAGAGTCGGCTAGGTTAGTAGTAACCGTGCAGCCCCTCGGCTGCAGGCTCAAACCAATAAACCCAAACCAAATACAAAATCGCTTCCGTTTAGATTTCTATAGAAGTTGATCAATAGTTGAATCCCTTTATCCTGATATAATCATTAAAAAATTAATCAACCATGAAAGATATTTGCAACCATATAACGAATGAGCCATGATTTTCATATAAATCGGTGTGAATAGCTAGTGAATCCACCAATTCAATTTGTTGTTAAAAATTTGTATCGTTGTCCATTCAAAAATTAACCAGAGAAAAGAAAAAAAAAGATGATAATTAACCTAGGAATTCGTCCGCTGCGCATGTGTATCCTTAAGAGCACTCGAGAATTCATCCTTACTCAACAATCCACTTGTATAATTTGTCTATTAATTCGACCAAAGCCCTCCTGTCCTGCATTGCCTTCTTGAAACCCAAAAATCTGAATAAAAAAATTAAAAAATCATGTTAATGAATAAAATATACAATTATTAAAGCTATGATAATGGTGTAGCTTTGATGGTAAAGAGCACAGAGGGGAAATGTTGGTATATCTCTAAAAAACAG
Source organism: Ambrosia trifida (assembly GCA_028751855.1). Classification (NCBI taxonomy): domain Eukaryota; kingdom Viridiplantae; phylum Streptophyta; class Magnoliopsida; order Asterales; family Asteraceae; genus Ambrosia; species Ambrosia trifida. Next base: position 18,843,454 of record CM054130.1, read on the forward strand.
GGGAATAAGTGAGTGTAGAAAAAGAAAGTGAACAATATTAGGGGTTTGAAACAACCGAGATGGTTCCAACTGATGTGACACAATTAAACTTTAAAATTAAAAAAAATATTTTACTTTAAAACTACACTTCTTTTAGAGATATAAATGAAATAACTTTATCGGCTTCAATTAATACTTTAAAATATAACATAAAGCAAAATATTACATGATATCTAACTTTTGTTTGTGCACTCACGAAACGAAAAGTAAAACACAATTTATTTCATCGTTACAAAGATATAATTGGTGTCAAACATTCAAAGAAGAACATTGCAAACCCATTATCAATACAATATGCAAAACGAATATAGACCATGACTTCAAGATATTAGCTAACTTTAGCTGGCTTTTCAAATGTAACACATTTGACCCGTTATAACAAAGCATAACTTGAATCGACCCTAGAAGAGCTTCTTTCAACTATCACTATGGCTTTCGTCAGATCTACCATGTCCTGCTTTGGTCTGATCCACCATGTCTGAATAACAACATATGTTTATATTTGTTCTGCTTTGGTCTAACCTGCCAAAAAGTGAGATGGGATCGTATTTGATGATTGTTCGATAAAAGATGTGTTGTTGCACAGAGACGAATTGAGAAAGTAGGTACCCAACATATTCAAAACTGATCATTTAAGAAGATGAAAGGATAGGTTCGATTTCATTTTCTTGATCTTAAAGCAACAATGATATAAACTAAATGATCATATTCTTTATATATTTTTAAATTCAAAAGCTTATTAAACAATTATTTGTTTTTTCCTTAGAAGTTGATAGAAATGTTTCTAACCAAACATCAAACAAATGATTATTAAACCTAATCAAATGCAAAGATTATATCAATTGTGTTCGCATGTATGTGACTCTACATGCTTCAATTGTACATTTTGTTTCTACATTAAACAGGTGTTTTATTAATTATTACCTAATCCAAGTGCAAAGATTATATCTATTCATTGGCATGATATGTTGAGATTATAATACAATCTAGACAATTTTGTGCAAAAATATGTGACTCTTTAGTCTTTATCTGATGCCTAATAAAAGGAACCATCAACTTCAATTCCAACAACTTTTTATATACTTATTCTATTCACCTTCAGATCCTAAAGTACTACAGAGGTATGTCAATTGAACTTTGAGTGGATGAGTTATAGTGACCAACTAATGACGAGCAGTGTTCTTTGAATTACCAAATCATGATGATGCAACAACATAAGAGAAGCTGGGAACTGCATATGGACTTTGAACCTTCAATGACAATTAGGAGCAAATCCCACACTCTTTTCTGTTGTTGTCCCCTATTCATGTCAACGCACGACCTTGATTTAAAAAAGCGTGAGGCGCTCCGAGGTGTTGTTCAAAAAGCCGAGGCATGAGGCGAGAGCTTCACGTATGTCAGGCGCCCAAGGTGAAAAAAAAAGTAAAAAATATTTATACAAGCCAATACTACATATTCTATTTGTAATCAATCCTAAACACAATAACATAATCATAAAACACACTTAAACACTTCATTAAACATACATTGAAGCCGAAACACACTTAAAAATCTTTAAAAAGAAATTGATTTTGACTTTTGGCCCAAATAAACAATAATTTTGACTGAGGCGGCGCCTCAGGCACCTTAGCGCCTCAAATGCGCCTCAGGCGCGCCTCATGCCAAAAAAAGCACTTTTCCTAGCATCTTAGGCGCGTTTTTTTATCTTTTGGTCACACGTAATTTTATTTTCTCATGATTTTTGTTATCACTCCGTCACACAAAAAGAAATAAAGTAACGATGGTGTGACTAATAGGTACTTGAAGCCACATGAAAAAATTATAATTTTTAAGTATAGCTATTGTCTAACCTTTTGTCACACATAATTTTTGTTTCACGTGCTGTTTGTGATCATTCTGTCACACAAACAAAAAAACTATATGACGAGGGTGTGGTTAATCGATATGTTGAGCCATAAGAAATTTCGTAATTTGTAAATGTGGTTATTATCTAACATTTGGTCACACGTATTTATTGTTGTCATTTCTTGTAATTACTGATTTATTGTTTTAATTCTTGAAAATATAAAAAATGCAATAAAAATGAGAAAACCTAAAAACCAATTGATATTAACAATAATAACTCAAAATCCATACATAAATTTTCAATGTACATACTAAATACATAAACTTCTAATCAAAACCTATCACAAAAGTTGCAAAGGAAATGACTGTACACATGAAATATAAACTATTTCTAAGTTTCCTTCTGGTCCATGTACTCTCTCCTTTTGAACTTGAAAGTTTCTACAAATTTGGATCCATGGGTTATTGGAAAGAATTACTATCTTGAGTGTATCCTGAAAAAACATCATATCATACTATAAGAACAATATATAGAATTATTTCATTTTAGATAAACATTTTATATGCGGGTATATGGGTTACAATATAGGGTCATGGATCGGGTAAAATAACCCATACCCAAGTTAAATGAGTTGGAAAATGGTGAGGTGAACACCCTTGTTAGGTGACACCTCAACCCTAGATACTCTTTTATTATATGTATAGATATAGATATAGATATAGATGTATGTTCTATAAATGCTTCACTTTCAGTTTGAACTTGAGAAAATATGTCAACGTGACAAATATTTAAATCTCATCTTTAAAGAAGTAATTCAATATTGCAAAACTAATACTTGAGCAAATGATGATAGTGTTACCTTTGGTTACAACTGAGTTATTTGGTTTAGTTCATACGAACCAATACTGCATGTTTGTTTGTCCCCATTTTTCTTGAAAGTCGCAGCCAGTTCTTGCTGTTAATAACCCATGGAAAATTTTAGAAGCAAGAAAGGGTGTATTAAAGTCGCAATTTCAACCGAGTTACTTATGAATTAGTAATTTTCATATAAAAAACCTTTTAAATTTCTCATTGTAAAAAAGGGCCTGTTAAGTAGGAAACCGTATGAAAGGCGTAGAGGACAACCAGGGTACGTAGCTACACTGAAATAAATAAACAATAGTTAAGATAAGTGGAAGGCAAGGCAAGAATAGAGACAACAATATGGGACACAAAAACTAACAAAAATACATCATAATATGCAAGTCAGCATGGGGCGTTAAACACCACGTCGTCCGGCCATTCAATGGCACGAACATACTAATGCTATCCGGTTTCTGCGCACAAATGGATTTGAGAGATGGCTCCACCCCATCAACCAATCACATATTTTTTCCTTTAATTTAATTTTATGTTTATCCACTACACCATAGTTAATGGGTAGTTAACCTATTTTCTAGTTAATCCACTTTCACCTAACTAAGCCTACATTTTTTAACCATCATCAAAAACTTGTATAGTACATAGTGCTAATGCATTTCTAATACACCATCAATAAATACCATAGTAAGAAACAAACATAAAACAATGAAAAACGTGATTACCTTCTACTGGTAATGTTCCATTTAAACCATTATCACTAAAGATGAGGCAAGATTAAGCTTCCAGTGTAGAAACATTCTGAACCAAAAGAAAGAAACAGTTAACTATCCTCAACCATCATCGTCATCATTAATTATACAACACAATTAGTAGATTCAAACTTTAATCCGGGTTTAGAAAAACTCTAGTCGATGAAGAAAATAACGTAAAATCAAGATTACAACAATAATAAACACAAATAATGAAAGATATATTAGAGGTGTGCCGCAACTAAATGATAAAACTTGCCTCCCAGACCAAAAATGAGGCATAAGAACAAACTTGTGAAAGAGATGAACTATTATTGTGACGTAACCACAACATTCTCCCAAGACCCAACACAAGAAAAGGAAATTCTTAATTAACTCAATGTCATGTTTGGCTCATTACTAATCCTTTAAAAGCATAAGAAAATTAAAATTCACAAACGATTAGGCAAAAACACATTCCCGAATGAACAAAAAAACAAATAAAAAACATCCTAATCAAAATCAACAAACAAACCCATTAATTAAAAGAATTCAACAACTGTAGCATACCATTTAATATGTGCTTGATATTCACATTTGAACCTTTGCATGTACCATGACAGCGGACCCAAGGTGTTCATTTCAGAAATCTGCATATGATGGAAATTTTAAATTATATCCAAAGTAAAAAAACAAAGAACACAAGAAACAAAGTATCTCGCTATCAAAAAAAGAAGTAAAACCAACAGTTTGTCAAAGTCCTAAAAGGTCATTTTATGAAGATCACCTACAAGCAGGTCTCTTTGTGGGTGATACCAAACGGAAATTCCTTCAACTTAGAGAACTCTAACTGATTCTTCCTGTTTCGGAATAAGAAAATAATAAGTAATAATTTAGCAAAACAACAACAATATTAATCATCTAATGAACTCAAAATTTATTAATTAAATAGTTCTAATGAAGAAAACCAACTGAAAGTTAAGATAAAGTTCTTTGATTATCCTAAACAATCATTATGTTGATTTAAGAAATTAATTTTTATAAGTTATAATCAATGATTTCTTACCAATGGTTTTCTGTTCTTTTTTTAGCGTTAGGAGGTCGAAGAAGACGTAGTGAGAGTAGACATGGTAGCTAGGATAGATTCAGAGTTAGCACAAAGAGATATTGAAAAGATGAATGTGAAGAGAATTCACAATCTAAGGTTCCCAAATCTAATTAGGCGAACCAATCCAAGAACACATAGATAGAGAATGGGTAACTTCAATATTTATGATTTGAAAAAATATTCAGACAAACATAGTGTATCCTATTGACACAAACTGATGAGTTTGTGAGCAGACATTAGCTTTCAATTTTGAATCAAACGAACCACATCAGAATGTATTATGAACACTTACCTCATAATCGAAATAAAACTTCACTCTATCCTTGTGTTTCCGGTTGCAATTCAGGCAACCACAGAACCATCAATCACCACCGCACACCCTTACCACCCTGCTTGTTATCCTACAATATTAGAAAAAAGACAATACATCGGAACATAGATCAGAGAAGACATTAAGAAGCCAATCGGTCAATCTTATGAAGTTTTTTAAAAACTCTAAATTACAAACCCTTAAAAAACCCAGATCCCAAAGCGTAATTGTGAATAAAAAAAAATGAATCAAGAAGACAAACTTGAGGCGTAGGGATTCTTTATCAAAATAAGAACAATACATTTGGAAAATAATATTTGAAATATATAATTAAAATAAAATAAACATTATAAAATTTAAGAATCGTGCTCAGGCTTGTTTAAGCGTGGCACGATTCCAGCTTTTAGGTAGTCGATTCTGAGTAGCTCACGACTGGCTTAGATCGTTTATACCCCTCTTTGTCACTTAGCTTTTGCTTATTGGCATCAAAAATGGCAAAAAAAATAAATAAATTAATAATTAATTAAAAAAAAATCTACCAATTATAGGATCAGAATGTTTCGCCAATGCATCAATATGTCGATAAGCTAAATCTACAAAGTAGATGTAATCGCGCACCTACTTATATGAAAATAAACTAACTTTAAGAACAATTATAGAATTAAATCAAAGAAACCATTTTACAAATCAACAATCCAATACCATTTAAGTGAAAAAAAAAACAAACAAAAACAAATCATACCCACATTCCATCTTTTGTAGAGTAGTCGGTTCCAAACATATTAAGTGCAGGTTGCCTACCAACAACAACATATTGGATACAAGATATAGCATTGTTTGGAATTTTTTGACGATCCTCAACAATTCCACCATAATAATACAAAATTCCACTGACGATCTAAGGCATATATATCTCAACACATCTCCTTGATAATTTGATGAAAGGATCAGAATACTCAAGTGAATGTAAAAAAATGCTATAATAAAAAAAAGGAGATAAATGGTGAAATTGGTAGCTAGAAAGAATTAGTAAGTTACATGTGTGTGATGTCTCCTTGATTACTTCCAATAGAGATTTTTGTTGTAAATATATGACAAAAAACTTGTTATTCAATACTTTAGATAAAACAATTATGAATCTAAAACGTAGTAAAAAGCAAATGATACTTTGATATATAACCTTGTCATATTCATCTTTGTAAGTGAGTTGAATCATGTAATCTAGGGTGATTATAAAGCCTGATTCCATCTAACCAACTCATTCCTCAATCACACCATGTGCAGCCAACATTACTGCTAGATCTTCAGCTTGTTCACCCATTTGGTCAGCTTCCAACTGTAACATAAATAGCTAATGATATTTTTTTTTTATCATGTCTTAATTCAAGAAGACAAATGTAAGAAAGTGAAAAGATGATACACGAGAAAATGGGCTAAGAAGTTAGGTTCCACTTTCTTTTTTATTTGATCTTGGTGAAAATAGATTCTGCATATACAACAACAAAAATAAGAGATAAACATATGCATTGAATAAACAAAGGTTCATAAAACAAATTCATATGCTTCACCTATGAACACTAAAAAAATAATATGAAAAAGTTCACTTACACAATTTTACGAACACTTGGTGGGCGTACTTTTATAATACCAAAGAAATCAAACTTTACACAACTTTAATAAACCGAGAAATCAAGAATTCAACTTCAGTTTACAAAACAAAAAACCCAGAAGTCTTTAGTAACAAATAAATCAAATACAAAATAAAATAAAACAAATTGAAATAAAAAAATATAGTGAACGGTACCTCATGAGTTGCAAAGAATCAACTAATAACACATGTCCGCAAGAATTCCATGAGCATTGTACAATGGAATATGGATTCTTCATCATCAATGCCAAAATCTTTATTTGCAGCTATGAACAAAGAAAAACCGCAAAAGGATTCAACAACATCTAAGAATTCAGTATAGAATCAAAGCAGATCTCACATTAGCCCTATTGAGATATGGCTAAATTAAAACAATTGAAAATCATTCACAGCGATTATAAACCGATTGATTACCTAAGATTTTTTTTAGCAGCTTTGTTGAGACGATGCTTCCAGTTGTGCTCCTTCCATGGAATCAGAATGGATGTTGGTTTTGAAGGTTTAAGGCTGACAGAAACTTGAAGATCCAAAGACGCAAGAGGCCTCAAGACAGAGTGCAATGTTAGGGTGTTGAGAGATTGAAGAGGATGATTGAGGCTGATGAAGGATAAATAGATCGATTGGTAGGGTTTGTATTGTCGGATCAGAATCAAGATGAGGAACATAGCGGCGGTTTAGGGGAATAAAAGGGTTTTAAAAGAAAACGGTTTATATAATAAATTTCGGAGCTCCATTTATTTAGTTGGATCCTAGGGGCTCTCTCTAAAGGCTTCATTCAACCCTAGTGTTTTCATTTATTATATAAATAGAATAGATTTAGATAGATATAGATAGATATATACACAACCAGGGGCGAAGTATATATGGGGCCAGGGGTGGCCCTGGCCCCCCCTGTTTTTTTACGCAGTAGTGGAAATTTGCGATTTTCATAGGTAAATTGAGTCCGGGTTGAGTCCGGCCCCCGCCGATTTTCCACTACCGACCGAAAAAAATTAAGTTCGGCCCCCGCCGATTCCGAAACCAAGCTTCGCCACTGTACACAACTAAAGAAGTCGCCCGAACAAGAGCAACTATATAAGTCGCATATTGGCATTATGATATCCGCTATATGCTTATATCTAGGGCTGTCAATTTCAGACACGAACACGATAACACTACACAAACTTTCACGGCCTTAACAGGTTCATGTTTGACCTTAATTGGTTTCGTGTCTTAAATTCCAGGTCGATACGATAAGACATTAGCAGGTTTCGTGTCTAAATAGGTTAAAGACCTGTTAACATGTTAAGCACCCGTTAAGACACGCAATAAATTTTTATTCAAAATAGTTATATATGGCGTAGGGGCATACCTTAACAGGTTAAAGACATGTTAACATGTTAAGCACCCGTTATACATACCCTATTTTGAATTTTCAAATCATAGAGCTCAAATATGTACACCGCTAGGTCATTGCTCCTCCTCTTCTCAACTCCACCGTTTTGTCCGCCGTCGCCGTCACCCGTCCCCATCAAACATCCATCGTCCGCTGTCACCCATCACCCACCGATGTCGCTCAGTCTCTCATTCACAAGTTTGTGAATACGATTTCACGGTTAATGCTTATAAACAGGTTCATGTCTTATCGAATTAACATGTTATAAATAGGTTCTTGTTCGTGTTTGGAAAAAAAAATGACACGATAACTTATCGTGTCGTGTTGTGTTACGTTTACCTATTTCGTGTTCGTGTCTTAACAAGTTATGTCTGACACGATATGCCAGCCCTAGCTATATCTTTCATAAGTTGTAGCATCTTAGTAGATTTTTTTCTAAAATTGTGACGGGTTAAAAATCTTTAATCAAACGATCTTTACAAATCAAACACGCAAAATCATTTAAATAAAGTACATCTTTTAAATTAGCTCCATGTTAATACTTAATAGTTAGCTCTAACGAAAAGGTTAAACAAAATACCAGATATTAGTAATATGAAGAAATTTAGAGGAAAACACTATTTAAACACAACTGTAAAACAAATATATCAGAATAATGTGTACACATCAACATTTTTTTTCTACTATGAGCAATTTTCTTTTTTCTTTTATTTATAAATCATATTCCACGATAAAAACCAAATTACATCTGAATAATGGGTAAACGAGCAACAAGCTACGCCCCTAGGCGCCTAGGTAAATCTTAAAAGTACCCTTATTTTTATCTTTCTTACATTTGAAAATTGAAATCATACCATTCTTGCAAGTACTTTGAGGATGTCTTCCATAGATGGTCTATGCAAAGGATCATTTTCCACACAAGCTTTAGCCAATACTCCTAAACACAATGCCTCAGCCAAACGATAATCCTCCTTCAAACAAGGGTCCATAAAACTCTTCAAATTCTCAAAACACCCTCCTTCACCACCCTCTCCTCCTCCTAAAAACCCGATCGAATCGCGTAGCGATGTTCTATCGATCTTCACTTTCCCGGACAATATTTCGAGTAAAACCATCCCAAATTCCCAAATATTTTCTTTCTCTAACGTTTTCAAAGCGTCAAAATTCTCATACTCCAACCCTGGGATCATGGTCGTTGATCCCATGATCCCAGGATTCAGATTCCGCGATAAAACTGCTAGTTTTGCCCTCCATTTCGACGTTACAAAAATATGTTCACTACATAGTCCCGTTTGCATATAAGGAGGGACTATGCAATAATGAAGGTAATGCAACCCCATCGCGATGTCAAACGCGATCTGAGTCCTTCGTTGCCATGTCAAACTTGAAGAGTTGATCAAACAATCCCTTAGACTCATGTTAGCCGGATGCTCTAATACAATATATGACCATGATGACTCATTGTAACATACCCCAAGTAACTTCAATATGTTGACATGGTTAACCTTCGAATGGAGATCAATTACATGTCGAATTTCGGAGAATTCGATCTCTTTTATTAACACTTGCATATCATCAAACAACCCTCTATAAGTATTCTCACTCACTTTACAATCATCACTAAAATCTTTTGTAATACTCTTAATTTCCTCAATAGTGAAGTTATACAAAGAGTACTTTATACTAGCAAGGAGATCAGGCGACAAACACGAGCTCGGTGAGCTTCTCGCAGCCGGGCTTGGTCTTGACCGAGGCGAACTAGCCAAAGGTGTCGAAAATGAAGTAAAAGAGCTTCTACGAGTGGAAGGTATGATAAAAATCTCGCGCTTGCATTTATTTAACGCGTGTAAGTACAAACCTGTCACGATTAACACCGCTAACACCAAACTAAACCCGATAACCGACACAACAATGTACACTTTCTTTAGTTTCATGGATTTAAAATCTCCTTGTACAGGTTTTGTTGGAAGAAATCTTGGTGGTGGTGATTGAAAATTCGACACGATAAATGTTATTACTTTTAAACGCAATGGTACTAAGATGGTTGTTTCTGGATAAAGGGTAGTATCAGGTTGTAAATTATTAACTGTTAAAATATCATTACTAGATATACTAAACTTTGTACTTACTTTATTTATAGAATCTCCTGACACCAAAGGGTATGTGACATAATATTTATATTCACTACTAGGACAAGCACATTTTAGGGGTACATCAAGATGATAACCAACCTCAAAAACTTCTTGATTCCGATTTTTCTCAAGAAGCGTGGCCGTTTTGACCAACCCTTCGAAGACCCCACACGCGGTGTTAGAAACCGTCGTGTTTTCCTTGATGGTGTAGTTGAGTATCGTTTGAAAGAAGTCGCCCGAACAAGTGCAACTTATGGGGACAAATACTTCTCTATCTACAAACAAAGTTTCTAAAGGTGATTCAATGTGGTTTAGTCGAAGTAAGGTGTCGGGTGGCAACCCGAACAAGGCGGATATGGCCGAGATGGTCGGAAAACGAGGGTTTGCTCGGAAAATCAAGAAAGTTGGGCATGATATCTTGGTGGTGTTAGTGCAAGTGTACCTTGTGCCCGGAGCATTATTGGTTTCTCTACAAGATGTTGGGTCGTAGAATGCTTGCCCTTGGGTAGAGTAGATTGAGCTTACAAAAAATAAAAACCAAATATAAATCATGATGTTAATTAAACACATACAAATGTGAAAACTAGAGTGTATAAGAAGTGATGAATGATGTAATAGACATGAATTTGTCAATATTTGTGTTAAGTTATTATTTAAGTGGAAATAATAAATTATTTGTCACTTAATTTAATTGATCAAGAGCCGGCTGATGAACTAGTGTCCAATTATTTTTTACAATTATTCTTTGGATAACATGTGTTTGTATTTAAGCTGTGAGGATATCTTTGACGAAATTGAAACAAATTGTGATGTACGTAGTAAAATACTTATTTTTATTGTTTCTTTGGTTATCAAAGAGGGATAGAACAAAAATACTCCTTTTGTAATGGTTCAATTTAATGGATGTGTAAAGTGTAATCCATCCAATGTAATGTCCATTGCATTGCAATTTTCATATAGTCTAGCAAGTTTTAAACGAGTAACTACAAATCATTTGAATTTCACACACGAACGAATTTGTTAGTGAAAGTATGGTTTGTCGTTAAAAGTTTGTGGGAACATCGAGTGTGTGGTAAAGGATTCATCGACGGTCATTTTACCGATAAATCAGATGACTGATAGATAATCTATCAACGGGTTACCTGTAAACTTTAAGAGTATGTGTAGTGGGCTTCGTTATATGGCGTTTTATCACTATAGCGCCGGGGAACACCCCCCCCCCCCCCCCGGCGCTATAGGGCGTTTTGGTCATGAATGGTTTTGCAGACAACGAGCGTTGTTCCTTGGATTTGGTGGAGTGACCGTTGGACAACGGTCCTATTTAGAATTTAAAAAAAAAAATTCATCCTCTATATATATATATATATATATATATATATATATATATATATCCATATACTACACACACATACAAAACTATAACCCTCAAACAAATTCAACACACAAACAAATCATCAAAATGTTGTCCCCTCCTCACTCCGATGATTCGTTTATCGATCTATATAATTAGTTTTTTAAAGATGACGGCGTGGAAGAGGAGGCGGCCGTTACGAGTGCGGTTCAACTAGCGTGTAGCGCGGTTGAAGTTGTAGGTACTTCCGTCCCACGGCCGATATTGTCTAGGCAATATATAGAGCGAGACCGTGTAGCCGCCAATGAGCGTTTGATGAATGACTATTTCAATGCCAATCCGGTTTACGGCCCTGATTTGTTTAGACGAAGATTTCGGATGCGTAAAAACTTATTTTTGCGCATCACCGGAGATTTAGAGTCCGCCTATGACTACTTTAAGCAAAAACCCGACGCTAGAGGGTGTTTAGGATTCACCGCAATTCAAAAGGTGACTTCCGCAATACGTGTACTCGCCTACGGGAACAAATATGATATCAATGATGAGTATTTGAAGATGGCGGAGAAAACCACACGCGATACTTTGGAGTATTTCTGCTACGGTATTTACAAATTTACATTTCATTTTTTTATATATACATATAGTAGGTACATATTTTTTATATATACATTTGATTTTTTTAGGTATATGCCAATTATATGGAAAAAGATACCTGAGAAACCCGACATGGAGCGACCTTCAACAACTATATGAAGCGCATATTCAAAAACATGGATTACCCGGTATGATTGGTAGTATAGATTGTCGTCAATGGCGATGGTATGCTTGTCCAACCGCATGGCGAGGTCAACATACACGTGGTGACCAAAAGGGACCAACGTTGGTTTTACAAGCAGTTGCCTCACAAGACATGTGGGTTTGGTCGGCCTTCTTTGGTTTAGCCGGGTGTATGAACGACATAAATACTTTTCAGTTTTCGCCATTGCTAGAGTCTTACATTGGCGGAACAATACCGAAATGTGGGTTTTATGCAAATAATAATTACTACGAGCATGGATACTACTTGGCGGATGGTATATATCCGGAGTATTCAATGCTCGTCAAAACGTTTAGTCAGACACAAGATGAAAAAAGGCAATATTTTAAAAGAGTTCATGAGTCTGCAAGAAAGGACGTTGAGAGGTGTTTTGGCTCTCTTCAAGCACGATGGCATTTTGTAAGAAATCCTTGTCGTATGTGGGAAAAAGAAAGGATTAGAATGGTGATGTATGCTTGTATCATAATGCATAATATGATACTTGAAGACGAAGGAAAGGCAATATGCCCAGACTATGTAGCAGAAGAAGATGTTCCAGGGACGCAAGCGACATAGCAGGAGAGATTCCAAAACAGTGCCATGTTGCGTTCCAAGGATATACATAAAGCGTTGAAGGCGGATTTGGTGGAGGAAGCATGGTCGATTCGCCCGATTCATCAGAGCCAGGCAGAAGAAGAAGAAGAAGATGATGAATTTTATGAAGAAGGAGAAGAAGAAGAAGCAGAAGAAGAAGAAGGAGAAAACGAAGAAGGAGACGACGACGACGACTAGTTTTTTTAAGTATTTGTAACTTTTTTTTAAGTATCTGTTGTTTTTTAGTATTTGTAATTTTTTTTTAGTATTTGTAAGTTTTATATATTTAATGAAAAATAATTTAAACTATTTAATATTCTTATTTAAATAAAAAACAATAAAAAGCAATGATTACCCAATCATTTATAACCCCCACATAACCCCCCTTCCCACTACACCTCTTTTTCCATAACCCCCACATAACCCCCCTTTCTATTACTTTTTAATATTTTAATACCATAACCCCCACATAACCCCCCACCACTACACACACCCTAAGAGAATTGAAATTGATTTTTTGTATTGTATTGATATTTTTCTATGTTTATACAAAGGAGAAGGAGCCCTTTAAATATAGAGCTCTTCATGAATAAAAGGAAATACAATATTCCTTTGAAAGAAAAAGATTGCTCCATAACAGTCACTTTCCTTTCTTGAGGTACTAAAAATAAGGCAATGATGAAGATCTGATCATTGACTACTCTATTTTTCTAACATTACCAACAACTTCTACACTGTTGAATACCAGTACATATCACCCAAGATCTCATTACATGTGACTCATAGATCAGCAATCAGTGGCGTGCTTAAGATTCTTTTCCCTATTAGGTCACTTTTTTGTGGTTGGATTTTTCATGATTGCCTATATATCATGTTGACATCTTGGTTATAGTTGTTCGTCATCGTAGCAGTAGCGAATCCAATGAATCGCCCGCCCAAAAAAAACGCTTTGATACCCTTCATCTGGTTAAACCATAAGATCATGTATAATGGGTATTATGTGGACATGAATGAGCTTGATAACGCATTATAGGGGCATGAAGAACGAGAAGCATTTCTAGTATAATGCCCAAAGGGTCATCAATACAAATAACTTAACACTTTACGATGGACAACCCAAATTGGAGAGGAGATCATCGGAGGCCGGCAACAACCTTTAGAGACAGTGACGATCCGGCTACTAGAACCACTTTCTACATCACTAATATATCGGATAGGGTAACGGGGATGAAACTGAAAGAGGCGTTCATGCCACTTGTTAAAGTAACGGATGCATGGGTGCCTAGAAAGAGATCGATTAAGGGCAGTGTTTTTGGTTTTGTTCTGTGACAACTCGGGTAAATCTCTCTTTTTGGTTTCTATTTTTGGTTTCTATCTTTTGTTGTTTCCTTCGTTATTTCTTTTGGTACTTGTGCAATTTTCGGGACGAAAATTCTTTTAACGTGGGGATGATGTGACACCCGGCAAATTCTGGTTAACAACGTTGTCTAGATAAAAGTCTACCTTAGCGAGTCACGCGTATAGTATACTTAACTGGGTTAGTTAAGTCGTGTTATGGTTCGGGAACTATCGGTTTAGTCTAGAAGATCATTGGATGTTGGTCTAGAGGTTCATTAGATGTCAGTCCTTAACCAAGTGTACAAACGGTGACGATTTGTAGGATCGTCAGGTCATACGGAACATACAAGTCTCGAGTCCCGGGAATTGGTGAACGAGTGTGAATATGTCTATTTGCAAGTGTTATGTGTTTACAATCATTATGTGACTTGTCGGTATGTGAATATGTGTTAACATATGTTAAAACGGGGTTTAACGCGCAAAATACCAGGAACCAGCCCCTATAGGCGATTAGGAAAGCCCAATCGCCTATAGGAGGGGCGAGTGGGCAGTCTTGTAGGCGAGTAGGGGCCAAATGCATGAGGTTTCATGCGATTAGGCCCCAAATGCATGAAGTTACATGCGATTAGGACCCCTAATCGCGTGTAAATGCTGCACAATCGCTAGTTACGGGCTGGACGACTAAAAACGACTATAAATACCATACTTGACCTCCTAAACTTCATAATACAAACCCTAGTCGTCCCATAACCCGCCCCAACACACACACAACCTCTGGAACGCGATTTTTGATCAAAACACAAGGTTTCAAGCTTAATTCATCATCCTTTCACAAATCTAAGGTTTGGTTTCCATCCATGCAATCTTTATAAACATTTTTATTCAATCCCTAATGGTCCAGACCTGTTCTAAAACGAAAAAGCTTTCTGAAAATCGTTAATAAGTATTGTTAATCGGATTCTAACAATCATACATGTGTTATGTGTGTTTATGATTAATATCTAGGGTTTTTATGATTAAAGATGAGTGATTAACATGATGTTAGGTTAGTTCAGAATAATATTGATGTCATGATTAATGAAATCTGAGTAATTGATTATTAGGATTATAGTTATGCATGTTAATGTGGTGTTTCATGCTATGTGTATGGTGTTTGGATTACATGTTTGCATGCAGGGCTGATAATACGAGGCTAAACGAAGGATTTTAGTTTAAACATGTTTAGAATAGTTGTTGGGATGATATTGGATGGTTACACACGTTCTGGATCTGATTTGGAGCGTTAAACGCGCGAAAAACCGGAACAGCAAGGTTACAGGCGATTAGCAACCCTAATCGCCTATGTTAGGGGCGATTAGGAGGCTAATTGCCTATGTTTCATGCGAGTAGGGCTAATTGCTAGTAGTTACATGTGGTATAGCCCTAAATGCTAGTAGTTACATGTGGTATAGCCCTAAATGCTAGTAATTACATGTGGTATAGCCCTAAATGCTAGTAATTACATGTGGTATAGCCCTAATCGCCTATATTATAGGCGATTAGCTTTCCTAAATGCCAGTTGACCAACCTAAATGCTAGTTGACTTTTCCTAATCGCGTGTACTGCTGCTGTAAGTGTAAATTAGCATTCCGAGACCCGATTTGACATGTAGGAACATGCTAGGAACCCCGTAACATATCTAATAACTTGGTAACATATGTTTGGATGTAATTATGTGATACGTGAGCTATGTGCTATAACTTATTGTGCGTTAACGTATGTTAAGTGTGATTGCATGATTGTATGTTTGAGAGCGTAAACATAACACGGGGAGTCTCGGGTCACCAATGGGATGTCGAGTCTTGTACTTTGGGTCAGTTAAACAGTCACGGTGTTTTCAAACGAACTTGGTTATGGTCTGGACATCTAGGGACTAATTAACCTGCGGGTTATTAGTCTAAGTGCTTGTAACTGTCATATGTTAGGTCTCCGCTTTACGGGACTAGCATAGCTGCTGAGTTATTCGTATTACGAAGTAACGCAACTTAAGGTGAGTTTACGGCCCCTCTTTTAAACTGGTTTCACATTTTCGGGGGAGAAAACATGTGTTAAAACGATTATTTGGTAACTACTGTCATACTATGGGTTTCTATTGTGTACTACACGATCTTTGGAAGTCCCGGGGGGAACCATGAATGTGCGGGTTTGCACAACGGGGAAATGTGAATAGCGCTATTGGGAGTGACCAACCCCGCTCGTCGACTTGGAGGGTCGGCGGGTGCATATTGTCTCAAACAGGAACAACAGGAACTACAGGTTTACTACATCGGGCACATATTTGGTTTACGAGTTAGTAATGGTTTTCCAATCGTGGTAGTAACAAAACATACGCCTAGCTAGCGTACACTGGTTTTCGATTTGTTATAGTATGGACAGGTTGACTTGGTACTTGGATTACAAAACCTGTAAACTCACCAGCATTTTTGTGCTGACGTAAACTTTTACATGTTTTCTCAGGTCGCTAAGGTAGCACGACTGGACTAGGGCGCACGCGTCTGCACGGCGTCTAGTTAGGGTTGCATGGTTTTACAAACGCTGAACATTTGGTTTACTATTGAATATTGTTTTGAATAAGCTTCCGTTGTAAACGGGGATTTTAAACATTGTTTTGAATTTGCATTATGTTCATTTTAGACTTGTTTATTGTGATCGTTGGTTTGGATCCTAGTTTGTCATGCGCCTCGCGGTAAAACTCCGCAAGTGGATTTTGAGGGTGTGACAGATTGGTATCAGAGCCAATGGTTATAGTGAACTAGGACTGCATGTAGAGTCTAGTCTATAGCCGAGTCGCACACACTAGACGATCACATGGTACTAAACATTATGGTGGTTTACGTATGGTCTTGTCGGGGTGTCTCTAAATCATTTGGTCTTTCTACGTTACATCATCCGTTCTATCTTAGGTCGGGGTACTTACTTTCTAGGCAGTGTAGTATATTGGAGTGAATCGTGTACACTTGAGATTTGTCCAAGGCTCAGACTTCTCCCTTTCGTACTCAAATAGAAACACTTGCCATAAACTACCGTAGTATTACGGTGTATAGCTAAAAGTCTATGTTCGGTGATTTGAACTTTGAACTAGGAGAACACTTGGAGGACCATGTAGAGCGGTTTATCATTTTGGGTGCACACAAAATCATAAACCGAAATGCATGGAAGCCCTAGTGAGCTCTGGGTTTGAAGGGATAGTCCTGGATTGGATCTAGCTTTGATCTTGTAAACATTAGTGGTTATCTTTATCTGCGAAACTAAATTTTCTCGTTCTTTCTGCCAGAATCATGTCTGGAGTACGAGGAGGACGTGGAGGTGGTCGCAATGGTGGACGTGGTGGTGGTCGCGGTGGTGCTGGTGGTCGTGGAGGTATTAACTTATCGCAGGATGATCTGAACAACTTGCTCCAAGCTGCCTTCCAGTTAGGGCACAACGGTGGTGGTAAGTTGATTTATTCATTTTCCTTGCCTCATTGGTGAACCTTGTTTACATTCTTCGTGGTTTCTCATGCGTTTCATTTCAGGTGGTCCTGTTAAACCACCCCCACCCATGTGTACCTACAAGATGTTTCGGGACTGTAAGCCCCAGGAATTCTCTGGCACTGAGGGTGCGGTGAGCTTGCTTAGGTGGCTGGAGAAAGTGGAGTCAGTGTTTCTGATGTGTAACTGTCTCCCAGAAGATCGGGTTAAGTATGCTGCTGCGTTATTTCAGGATGTTGCTTTGACTTGGTGGAATAACATCACCCAGAATATGGGTATTGGGGAGGCGTATGCTATGCCTTGGGAGAATTTTGTGCAGCTGCTGAAGCGTGAGTACTGTCCAAGGGAAGAGGTGCAAAAGCTAGAGCACGAGGTGTGGAACCTCAAGATAACTGGGTCTGAAATTGAGAAGTATACTGTGAGGCGTAACGAGTTGGCAGTGCTGTGTCCCGATCTGCATGTGCCAGAATACAGGAGGATTGAGCATTATGTCTCGGGGTTAGTGCCAGAAATCGCAGGGTTGGTAGCTGCTGGAAATCATCCTACATACTCAGAGGTGGTCCGATCGGCTCATAGGATGACCAACTTGAAGGTGAATGAGGGTATTTTGCCTGCTAAGGGTTCGACTGTCAAGGCCCCAGAGAACAACAAGCGCAAGTGGGATAATGAAGGGAAAGGATCTGGGCCAGCACAGCAGGGTAAGAGGTTCGATAATGGGGGTTCTTCTTCTTCGGGTAACAAACAGGGTGGTTATGTGGGGAAACTGCCTAAATGTAACAAGTGTGGACGTCATCATCAAGGGAACTGCGACAGCAACCGTTGTCATCGCTGCCAGCGAATTGGGCATTTTGCTAAAGATTGTCGGGTTACACTTCCATCGACCCAGGCCCCGACTACTAACTCAGCTCCTACTACTCAAGGGACTACAGGAAGACAGGGATGTTACAACTGTGGTGAGACCGGTCATTACAAGAAGGATTGCCCGAAACTGAAGCAGGGCAGGAACAACGGTAACGGAAACAACGGGGGCGGCGGCAGGAATGCATGTGCCTTCGTCATTGGAGCCGCTGAGGCTAGACAGGATCCTGACACAGTTACCGGTACGTTCCTTCTCAATAACCATTCTGTTAGTGTGTTATTTGATTCTGGTGCCGACAAGAGTTTTGTATCCATGGAAGTTAGTCGACTGCTAGATGTAGTACCCGTACCATTAGAGACTAAGTATATTATTGAGTTGGCTGACGGTAAAAAGATTGAAGCTACTAGTATCCTTCGGGAGTGTCAATTAGAGTTGTCGGGTTTATCGTTCCCCATCGACCTTATGCCGGTACCTTTGGGTAGTTTTGACGTTGTTGTAGGCATGGATTGGTTGTCCCTGTATCGCGCGGAGATTGTTTGTTACGACAAGATTATTCGGATTCCTCTCCCTGATGGAGAATTCCTTTCTGTGTACGGTATCAAGGGTGGTGTTCCGCTAAATATCATCTCTAGCATGAAAGCCCTTAAGTGTCTTCGAAAGGGTTACTCGGCCGTTTTGGCACTTTTATCTGTTTCCTCTAGCGATGAGAAGAAGATCGACGATATTCCTGTTGTACGCGAGTTTCCTGATGTATATCCTGATGATTTATCTGGTCTTCCTCCCCATCGTCAAGTCGAGTTTGGTATTGATCTTGTTCCAGGGGCTGCTCCTATTGCTCGGGCCCCCTACCGTCTTGCACCTCCCAAGATGCAGGAATTGTCTAGTCAGTTACAGGAACTCTTGGACAAGGGTTTCATTAGGCCGAGTTCTTCCCCTTGGGGAGCCCCGATTCTATTCGTCAAGAAGAAGGATGGAAGTTTCCGATTGTGTGTGGACTACAGAGAACTGAACAAATTGACCGTCAAGAACCGTTATCCTCTTCCACGTATTGATGATTTATTCGACCAACTTCAGGGTTCTAGTTACTACTCCAAGATCGATTTGAGGTCCAGTTATCACCAGTTGCACGTAAGGGAAGCTGACGTTGCAAAGACTGCCTTTCGTACACGTTATGGCCATTTCGAATTCTTGGTCATGCCTTTCGGTCTCACGAACGCACCGGCGGTTTTCATGGATTTGATGAATCGTGTTTGCAAACCATACCTTGACAAGTTCGTCATTGTGTTTATTGATGACATCCTGATTTACTCCAAGAACAAGACTGAACACGAGGAACACCTGCGTTTGGTTCTGGAACTCCTGCGACGGGAACAACTTTACGCCAAGTTCTCAAAGTGTGACTTTTGGTTACGCGAAGTTCAGTTCCTAGGACATGTGGTTAATGAACTAGGAATTCATGTCGATCCAGCTAAGATCGAAGCGATCAAGGACTGGGGAGCACCAAAGACACCAACTGAGGTGCGGCAATTCCTAGGCCTTGCAGGCTACTATCGTCGTTTCATTCAGGGGTTCTCGAAGATCGCTCAACCCCTCACCACTCTTACTCAGAAGGATAGAAAATTCGACTGGGGTGAACCACAAGAGTCGGCATTTCAAGAACTGAAGTCTAAACTTTGTTCTGCTCCTATTTTGTCCTTACCTGAAGGCTCTGATGATTTCGTTGTTTACTGTGATGCTTCTATTCATGGTCTCGGTTGTGTGTTGATGCAACGCGAGAAGGTGATTGCGTATGCTTCTCGTCAACTCAAGGTGCACGAGAAGAACTACACCATCCATGACTTGGAGTTGGGTGCAGTGACATTCGCGTTGAAAATTTGGAGACATTACTTGTACGGTACCAAATGCACCATCTACACAGATCACAAGAGTCTCCAACATATTTTTGACCAACAACATTTGAACATACGGCAGCGTCGTTGGATTGAACTCCTGAACGACTATGATTGCGCCATTAAGTACCATCCTGGCAAGGCAAATGTTGTAGCAGACGCCTTGAGCAGGAAGGAATCAACTAAACCTCGTCGCATTCGGGCGTTGCAGCTCACCATTCATTCATCCCTACCTGATCAACTCCGTTCTGCCCAGTTAGAAGCTTTGAAGGAGGAAAACCTTAAAGCTGAGACTATGCACGGTGCCGACAAGCACCTCGAGCGAAGGCCTGATGGCCTGCACTACTTCGCAGAACGCATATGGGTTCCTTTATTTGGGGGACTACGGGAGCTTGTCCTAGATGAGGCTCATAAGTCCCGGTATTCTATTCATCCTGGTTCGGATAAGATGTACCAAGATTTGAAGGTGCTGTACTGGTGGCCAAACATGAGGTCGGATATAGCTTCATACGTGAGTAAATGCTTGACCTGTGCTAAGGTCAAAGTGGAATATCAGAAACCGTCGGGTCTCTTGCAACAACCTGAAATTCCGGAATGGAAATGGGAACGGATTACAATGGATTTTGTCACGCAACTTCCTAAATCACCAAGCGGGAATGACAAGATATGGGTGATTGTCGATCGGTTGACGAAATCAGCCCATTTTCTTGCTATTAAAGAGACCGACACCATGGATCGTTTGGCTCGTCTTTATTTGAAGGAAGTTGTTTCTAAGCACGGGGTGCCAGTTTCTATTATCTCGGATCGTGACTCCCATTTTACTTCTCACTTCTGGAAGTCTTTGCACAAAGCTTTGGGTACCCAACTAGACATGAGTACAGCTTATCACCCACAGACTGACGGTCAGAGTGAGCGCACGATTCAAACTTTGGAAGACATGCTGCGGGCATGTGTAATCGATTTTGGCAAGGGTTGGGAAGCTCATCTACCGTTAGTAGAATTCTCGTACAATAACAGTTATCACACGAGCATCAAGGCGGCTCCGTTCGAGGCACTGACGTGTTTGTCGTGGTACACGTGAAATTTCCCAATTACAACTAAAGATAGTGGTAAGTAGGGTATCGAACACAGGGAGTTTGTGGAAAATGTGAGAATTAATGTTTTGTAATTAAACTACTATTTAATAACTAAGAAAAATAAAGATCAAAGATTGTTTGTTGGTTTTGATTTAGATTTAAGAAAAGTAAACTAAATTGCTGAATTGAAATAAGATTGTGTTTATCAAATTGAGAAAGCAATGACCATCCCTGGATCCATTTCCCTTGAATCTTTATGCCAAAAGTCTCACTAGAAAGAGTTACATAGACATAACTCGTATTTGAACAAGTGTTGTGATAAAAGGGAACAAAGTACTCGGATTATATTAATGCGAGGTTGTTTCCCGATGACCAATTACTCAATTATCCAACCCAAATCCTTCCCGCAATATCCCGATTGTTAGCAACACCAAGAACATGCAATCAAGAAGAGAAATTGATAAATTAAATAACCACTACAACCAAATGTTCAAATACCATAACAATTCAACAAAGCATACCAAATTGTTATTCTAGAAATCATAAGACAAAAGCATAAATAGTTCAAAGAAAACTTCACCAAGGATGACCATTAAAGGTTTAGCCAAGCATCACCAAATGGGTCATCATAATCTTCAATCTATTGTTCATGTGAATCAAAGATAATAACCTAATGATTAGCAATGTTCTTCCATCATAAGTTTCAGCCAAAAGCTCTTCAAAATGATCAGCCAACAGTTGGAATAAGAAGTGGTGCCATAAATCTCCCATCAAGTCTTCTTAAATGCATGAGTTACAAAATTCAATCAGGGCCACCGTACCCCTACGGCTGGGCCGTAGGGGAACGGTCAAGGTAAATTGGCACGGCTGCTTCAGGTCCACCGTACCCCTACGGCTGGGCCGTAGGGGAACGGTCAAGTTAAAATGTCCACGGCCCTTCAAGCCTGATGTACGGTGGAAAACATGTTCACAGGCCACCGTAGGGGAACGGCCAGGCCGTAGGCCTACGGTGGACCTGTTGCAAACTTGATTTTTTTTCTTCTTTCTTTTCACCTCGTTCCAATGCTTCCGATCCGTTCCGAAAGCCCGTTTTTCGCCGTTTTTAGCTCCTTTATCATCTGCAACCATAATAACCGTAGTTACCCAATTCCAAGCAATAACATGGATAAATGTGGATTAAATAAACATTTTAACATAATTAAAGGGTGTTCGTTGAACCACCCGTCACATCCCCACACTTACCCATTGCTTGTCCCAAGCAATCTACCAAAATCACTTTTACGCAACACGACCATTTTTAAATCAAGCATTAACGTGCAATCCATATACTAACCCATCCTTAACACCCGAATCAACACACCCCTCGCAGTTTCTCTCCTCTCGGTGACAACTGAAAACTAGCAATTAGGAGCTAGGCACACAAAAGGCAAATAAATGAGTGCGCAACCATAAGCTTGTACCTGAATCAACCCTCCTCTTACAACGCTAAACATAAGTGCAAATCAAAGGGTCTTGTCGGGTTGTAATGTGGCTAAGTGTAAAGGTAGGAAATGGGGTATATTTTTAGTAGCGCATAACTTTACCCGGTCTTTTATTACACAACGACACACACACACATAACTAACACACGCAAACACAAATACACTATAATAGATACCACACATAAACTTCCTTTTTTTTTCTTTTCTTTTTTTTTTCTTTTTTTTTTTTTCTTTTCTTTTTTTTTCATCATTTTTCTCAATTTTTTTTTTTTTTTTCAATACATCAAGCAATACTAATACATACATACACGTACGAACACACTCAACTAAAACTTCAACTTATAATACTAACATAACACACTAACACTTCATTTAGACACACAAGACCGGGTCAAGTTTGGTATTTATTTAGGGAACTAGCTAAAGGGTTAACAATCGATAGGCTTTTAGGCTCAAAATTGGGCAACTAAATGTCCAAACCCCCGCCCCTCTCACTACCAAGCTCATATATATAATGCATGAGGTCCAACCCCCCAATTCCCACACTCTCACTCAACACAACAAAGCTACCTAGTGCCCTTATCATCTCTACACTTATGCTCACACAAAGATTCAAGTCGCATTCAAGCACAAGTTCTAGTGCACCCCCACCCATTGCCACTCTCACAAAGAAAGATATATCTATATATATTGTTCTATAACTGTGGCTCAAATCTCACCAAGAATAAAAATGGGTTAAGGGTTGTCGGTGTGCCTCTCGAGGTTAGTTCAAGGTGTTCCAATTCTCACAACGCTACGCTTGATTTTTTCAAAAATTTTTAAATTCTTCAAAATTTTCCCCCATCCCCACACTTGGGATACATTGTCCCCAATGTGCGGTTTTTGGAAGGAAACACTCGTACACTCAAACCACAAATTTCTTTTTGTATTTTTCATTTCTTTTTAATTTTTTTTTTTTTTTTTTTTTAAGCAACACACCTCCTACTACCACAACCCAAAGCAATCATCATCAATCATAACACCACCCAACCACCCATTTCCCGAAACATAAAGAAATCAAACAAAACAAAATATACACTATGTACAAAGGAAAAAACACGACCTGGTCAATAGTAGCGGGGTTGAGGCGGTCCAAACACGGAGGTCATCAAATCATTCCACTCACCAAACCCAAATGCGCCACTGCTGCTTCCACCTTGTTCCGATGCTTGTGGCTGTTGTTGTTGCAGGTCAACCCATTGGGAATGATGAAGTGGTGGTGTCGGATATGATACGCTCCCATCGTACGGTGGCAAAGACCCGTAATCCACCGGTTGTGGATTTGCAACTACGGGTCTTCCCGCATGCCAGTCGTCATTCATCCTCCTGTTTTGGTCATCAACATACCTATGATTAATTTCCACCTCTTGGGAATAGGCGTGTGCCCTATTCCACATTTCTTGCCGCTCAAACCCTTGCCTCATAGATCTCTCCACAGATGCGCTCATCATAGTTTGGTGGTCGAATAATGTGCGCTCTGATCCCGACCACGTCTCAAAGATTGATGTAGGTGGTCGCTGACTCTCAATAACAGACTGCATTGACCCCGCAAAAGCCCATCCATCCGCATACTCCCTCGTAGAAAAATCATAGAAACTTCCACCATGCGCTCCACTACAACTCCCCTGTCCAACATTTAACTGTCCTTCAAATGGGTTATCTTCCTCATCCTCGTCATCACTCGGTGGTCTTTCATCCCCACTCTCGGGTTCATCCTCCTCGCCGGGCAAAAGTGCCCGCGCATCCTTCTTTAACACCCTCCATTTTTGACCACCATTCTTCAATTTGTGGTACCTTTCAGATACAGAGTACTCCCAAGCAGACCCCATTATAGCTAAATCAACCGGCTTGAATTTCTTTCGTTTCCTCCCTTGATCCTCTTCAGTGATTGCACCTTGTTGTTTCAATAGCCCAGTGATTATTCGACAATATGGAATAATTGTCCTTTCCTTTGAATTTCTACATATCCATACGTGATTCATAACCAAATACCGGAAAGAGAATTTCGGGCTTCCATTCGTCAAAGCATATAAAATGGGGACCTCGGGAAAACAAACTTCTGTCTTGTCAGCACGTCTCGGTAGCACATTCAGCGTGAGAAAATTCAGCAACAATCTAGGCTCTAACTTCAAATTTCGTCGATATAAAGTACCAGTATAAGTGCCCGGCAAGAACAAAGCTTCCAACATAAGCATCCACCGTGGATGTTTTTCTGGACTGATCAGCAAGTCATTGATATGCGGGTTCTTATACTCTTTCGCCGGTAGACTGTCGAACTTAGCGAGCCTCCTTAATGTCTCGTAAGACATCTCCACTTCTACTCCGTTCACCTCACCAATTAACTTCATTTTGGATGCTGAATCGTATCTCGGACATCGTAAGGTAGCCATCCATTCTTCTATCTCATCCAAAAATACCCGCTTTTCTTCTCCATCATAGCAGTGGAGCGCAGCTTCCCATCCTAGTGCCTTAAACCTGTCAAACACACCAAAACACTCAAAATCTTTTCGGCTCACCTCCCTTTCATAGATGAAGGCCCCTCCTCTATCTTGCAAATTCTTCAGCTGGTCATGAAACAGGGTGGGTTGCCAAATCCTTGGTTTATCACTCAACGGTCCCGACTTCCATTCCGGCTTATCAGCCGGGTCTAGCCTTGGAGCCTCCGGAACTTGAGGTGCTTGAGGTGCTTGATCCATCTCCTCATCAGATCCATTATTTGGAGGAACATATTTTCGTCTTTTATATTGTTGAGCGGGTTGTTTCCCCTTATCCTTGGCAGCAGACGAACTTGACCCCGCGGCTTCTCCAGTACGTGCCATTTCCTATACAATATCAAACAACAACACAAAGACAAAACACACCAACAAAACAAAACAAATCAGTAAACACAACCAAAATATCCCCACACTTGCTTGTTACTATGGTAGTGGATATTTGTGAACAAAAATATCATCTTTGGTTTGACGAAAATTGGGCATGACGCCTCTATAATCTTAACATTACCAAAGGTTCACAAAATACATCTCAAAATTACTTCTACTACCATATTATTATCACACAAACTATTTACATCCTATAACATTAACAAGCAAGTGGGTCAAAACTAAGCCAAAAACATAAACCTAAAAATCTAACAATGTAGCATAAAAAATCACAAATAACATACATACCTTGGATTGGAAGATGCAAGAACACAAGAAAATAAGAAAACAAAAAAAAAACCCCAAATTTTCGGTTTCTAGGGTTTGAAATCCGACCCCAAAAACGTGTTTATCTTCCAAGTTACTCCCCAAAATCAGAAACTAGATGAAAAATTAGCCAAGATAGACCCGAAAATCAATAGATTTGGTGGAGGATTGAAGGTTTTATGGAAGGATTAAGGTTGAAGATGGTTTGTGTTCTTGTGTGTTCTTAAGAGAAAGAAGAGGAATAATAATGATAATCATAAGTTAGGTAGAAGAAAAGAGGGATAGAAACCCGGTTTTGTGTGTGTTTGTGAAAGGAAAAAAAATTTTTTTTTTTTATAAATCTACGCTGCTGCTGCCAGACCCCACCGTAGGGGGACGGTAGGGGCGTACCCCTACGGTAGTCCAAATGCCCTTTATAAGCCGTATACCCGAGCCAAAGGGCCGTTGAGATTTTTTCTTGACCGTAGCCCTACGGCCAGGCCGTAGGGGTACGGTAGTGCTGGGCAAATTTTTTTTTTTTTTTTTTTTTTTTTTTTTCAAGCATAATTTACACACATGGAAATTACCCTACCCCCTCGAAAATCCCGTGTTGTCCTCAACACAGTGCTAAGACCGTTTCGTTACCGGTACGTCCCCACACTTGTTTCGAACACGGGCTTCGATCAAAAACAAAAGTATGCAATAAATTAAAATAAAATAAAATAAAAATCTACTATTTACACTACCAAACCTGGGCCTCTTGATCACGTCTCCTCAACCGGGCTTAGAATGTAGCCCGATTTATCCATCTCCAAGTAGTTGATATCGTTGCCCTCCAAATACGGTTTCAAGCGGTGTCCGTTCACCGTTTGTTGCTTGCCAGTAATATCGTCCAAAATCTCAACATCACCATACTCACCAACCCGGCAAACTATGTAAGGACCCATCCACTTGCTTTTTAACTTCCCCGCGAACATCTTGAGTCTTGAGTTGTACAACCAAACCTTTTGACCCACTTCAAAGGTTTTCTTTCTCAACTTGGCATCATGCACTTTCTTGAGTTTATCTTTATAAGCCGATGCACATTCATATGCCTCATCTCTAATTTCCTCAATCTCACTCAGTTGTAATTTCCTTGTTTTGCCCGCTTCATTGTAATCCGCATTCACCGTTGTTACTGCCCAATGCGCTCGATGCGTTAACTCCATCGGTAAATGACAACCCTTTCCATATACCATCCGATAAGGCGTTGTACCAATGGGAGTTTTGTAGGCCGTTCGGTATGCCCACAAAGCATCATCCAATTTCCCCGACCAATCCTTCCTATCAACTCTTACCGTCTTCATTAGAATCTCCTTTATTTGACGGTTGGACACTTCGACTTGTCCACTTGTTTGTGGATGGTACGGTGTAGCAATCCGGTGGTTCACACCATATCTCTTCAATAGCTTCCCAAAATTAAAATTTTTGAAATGTGAACCACCATCGCTTATAATCACTCTAGGCACACCAAACCGGGCAAAAATATTGGATTGAACAAATTTACAAACAACCGAATGGTCATTTGTTCTTGTGGCAATTGCTTCAATCCACTTGGAGACATAATCCACCGCTACTAAAATATACAAAAACCCGTTTGAATTAGGAAACGGCCCCATAAAGTCGATGCCCCACACATCAAATATTTCCACAACCAAGATCGGTTGCATTGGCATCTCATCTCTCTTTGATATACTCCCCAACCTTTGACAATTTAAGCAATTTCGGGCGAACTGACAAGCATCCTTAAAGATTGTAGGCCAATAAAACCCACATGAAAGCACCCGGTAGCCAGTTTTATGCCCACTAAAATGCCCACCACACGCGGAAGAATGAGCATGTGTCAAAATTTCTTTAACTTCCGCCTCGGGGACACATCTTCGAATCACTTGGTCGGGTCCAATCTTGAAAAGATCCGGCTCATCCCAAATATATTGTTTCACTTGGACCATGAATTGTTGTCGTCGTTTCTTGGTCCAATGATCCGGAATAGCACCTGTGGCCAAATAATTAACATAATGAGCATACCACGGTGCGGCTTGGGTTGATATGGCTAAAAGTTGCTCATCCGGAAATCTTTCATTTATTTCAGTCATATCATCACTCCCTTCCATCGGAATTCGAGACAAATGATCCGCTACAACATTCTCGCTTCCTTTTTTATCACGAATCTCCAAATCAAACTCTTGGAGCAACAAAACCCATCTAATCAATCTTGGCTTGGCGTCTTTCTTCTCCATCAAATATCAAACCTCACTATGGTCCGAATATACCACCACCTTGCTCCCCCAAATATACGAACGAAACTTGTCCAAAGCATACACCACCGCAAGTAATTCTTTTTCGGTTGTGGTGTAATTGAGTTGCGCTTCGGATAAAGTTTTGCTTGCATAGTATATCACCACCGGCTTCTTGTCAACTCTTTGACCCAAGACCGCTCCAATTGTTGTGTCGCTTGCGTCACACATAATTTCGAATGGCTTCGACCAATCCGGCGGTTGCAAAATAGGAGCCTTCACCAAATGTTCCTTCAAAACATTAAACGCTTGCAAACATTCATTAGTAAAATCAAATGGAACATCCTTCAATAATAAATTACATAAAGGCTTTGTAATGACACTAAAACCTTTAATAAACCGTCTATAAAACCCGGCATGCCCCAAAAATGATCTTACCCCCTTGACATTTTTCGGTGGTGGCAATGATGAAATAACACGAATTTTTGCCTTGTCCACCTCCATCCCTCTTTCCGAAATCACATGCCCCAACACAATACCCTCTTGCACCATGAAATGGCTTTTCTCCCAACTTAGCACCAAATTTTTCTCAACACATCTTTTTAAAACTTTTTGTAATTCGTTGAGACAAGAATCAAAACTAGTGCCAAATATTGAGAAATCATCCATAAACACTTCTAGCGACTCTCCAACCATGTCCGAGAAAATACTCATCATACATCGTTGGAAAGTAGCCGGTGCATTGCACAAGCCAAATGGCATCCGCCTAAAGGCAAAAGTACCATATGGACAAGTGAAGGTGGTCTTGTGTTGGTCATCCGGGTGAATTGCAATTTGATTATAACCCGAATACCCATCTAAGAAACAATAGTATTTTTGACCCGAAAGTTTTTCAATAATTTGGTCAATAAAAGGAAGTGGGAAATGATCCTTAGAAGTGGCGGCATTCAATTTGCGGTAGTCAATGCACACTCGCCACCCAGTAACGGGTCGAGTTGCAATTTGTTCACCACTTTCATCCTTGACTACTTGAATGCCGGACTTCTTAGGTACCACTTGAGTAGGACTTACCCAAGAGCTATCCGAAATAGGATAAATAATTCCCGCATCTAACCATTTAATTACCTCCTTTTTCACTACCTCCCTTAGATTAGGATTTAACCTCCTTTGTGCTTCTCTTGTGGGCTTTGCATCTTCATTGGTAATAATCTTGTGCATCACAATGGATGGACTAATTCCTTTGAGATCGGCAATCGTCCACCCAATAGCCCCCTTGTTTTCTTTCAACACCTTCAATAATGCTTGCTCTTGAGCCACCTCCAAATTAGAGGCAATAATGACCGGTAAGGTGTCATTATCCCCTAGAAAAGCATACTTCAAATGGCTTGGCAAGTCCTTAAGCTCCAACTTTGGGGGTACTTCTAACGAAGGTTTGGTGCCCGAATCGATCTCCACTGGCAAACTATCAAACTGGTGAGACCATGGTGGTCGACCTTCCTTCAAAGCTAACACATCTTGCGTCTCTTCCTCAATCTCCAAATCCAAAGCATGTACCTGTTCAGAAAAATTACAAGCACATAGTTCCATTCCATTTTGTTCATACTCACTTGGGTTGCATCCTTCAATAACATCTGCCATAAAGCATTCTTCAACACCGGAATCATTAGTATTGTTAGTAAAAACATTTAAACGCATTTTCCGGTTTCCAAATGTCATGTCAACCGTGCCAAATCTACAATCAATTACCGCATGTGCGGTGTTCAAAAACGGTCTACCCAATATGACATTTTGTTGTTGTTTTGACTCGGCGGATGAATAATCCAATACCAAAAAATCAACCGGGTAATAAAATTCATCAATTTTAACAATGACGTTTTGAACCATCCCCCGGGGTAACTTATGAGACAAATCGGCTAAAACAACCGTTGTCTCTACCCTAGCTAATGGACCAAAGTCATATTGATCATACAACCCACCCGGTAAAATACTCACCCCGGCTCCAAGATCTAACAAAGCCTTTGCCATTTGAAAATTTCCAACTTGAATGTTTATTAATGGCGTGCCCGGATCTTGGAGCTTAGGAGGAAGCTCCCCGTTCAAAACTGCACTCACTTGACCCGTGACATTTACCCGCTTAGGCATCTTTTTCTTTTGTTGCCTCTTTTGTGTACATAGTTCTTTTAAAAATTTTGCATATGCGGGTACTTGTTTTATTGCATCAAGTAAAGGAAGATTTATTTTAACTTGTTTAAACATGTCCCACATCTCTTCTTTTTGGGGACCTCTTGATGCAATAAAGTTTTTCTTGCCCGGGTCAAGTAGAGCCGATGGAAAGGGGACTTGATTCGGCTCATCTTCAACTTTCTCACTCTCACTTACTTCCGGTTTTTTAACATTTATTTCTTTTTGTAAAACCGGTGTACTTTCATCATTGTCACTTTCTTCACCCGTGACATCTTCAACCACCCCCTCGACAAAACTTGGTGACAAGTCTGCCTTAAATTCTTTCCCACTTCTCAAAACACTTACATGATTAACATTAACATTGTTACCTCGTGACGAACCATGTGACGGGTTTACCTGCGTATCGCTAGGAAGTTTGCCTTTACCTTTCTTCAATTCCGCCACATCGGTTGCCAATTGACCCATTTGAGTAGTTAATGCTTGAATGCTATTATCACGAACTTCATCCTTTTGTATTCGTGCTTCATCAAGTTGATTTCGCCTTTGCATGTCTTGTTGCATGGCCTTAAGCATCTCCATGACCTCATTTCCGCTTGACGAATCATGACCCGAATTTCTTTGTCCAGTTTGAGCTTGCCCTTGGTAGCCACTGTTGTAACCGCCTCTATAATTCCCTTGGTTGTATTGTTGACGAGGCACAAAGTTACCTTGAGCAGCTTGAAAATTCGGGTTAGCTTGATTAGAAGCATTCCCATATCTGAAGTTGGGATGATTTCGTAATCCGGGGTGGTAAGTGTTGGAGTTCATGTCATAGTTTCTCCCACCCCCTTGAATAGCATTCACTTCTTCACTTGGTGTTTCTTGCACACCCACTCCACAAACCTCCGCCGTGTGGCCTATCTCTTGGCAAGTACTGCAAACATTATATAATTGGTTAGTATTTTGCACATTACTAACTTCAACCGCATGTACCTGTGGTCTTTGAATCACATGTCTTGCCCTTCTTGAAGATTGGGCCTTCCTTTTTGATGTCACCGCCATTTGCTCTAAATATGCCCAATCGTCTTGTTCAAAGTTTGTACCAAAAGTACCATTTGTGATGGACATAAGATCCCGTGCATCCTCCGATGTCAAACCTTCATGAAAAGCATTTAGCAACTCCCATAGTTGGATACCATGGTGAGGGCAATTTCGTAGCATCATGTTAAACCTCTCAAATGCTTCATGGAACATTTCTCCCGATTGTTGTTGGAAACTCCTCAAGCCTCGTCTCGCATCATTAGTCTTTTGCGAACTATAAAACTCATCTAGAAAGATTTGTTGCATGTCAGCCCATGTGTAAATTGATGCGGATGGTAAAGTGTGGAACCATCTCTTTGCTTTATCTTCCAATGAAAATTGGAAAAGTACCAACTTGACATCATCCGGAGTAAACCCTTGGCCCCCAATAGTGTTGCAAATTGAATCATAAGTTTCCAAATGGAAATAAGGCTCTTCCGTTGCTAGCCCCTTGAACTTTGGTAGACTTTGAAGTGCGGTTGTTCTAACCTCAAAAGTTCTTCCATTTGCATTTTGTGGAATCACTATGGGTGATGGATTATTAGTGATGATAGGCCGAAAATGTGCCTCAATTCCCCGTACAACATCACGGTGGAGTCTTCTAGGTGCTCCCAATGGCGCTCTTGGTGGACCCATTTGCCCTTGCATTGCACCTTGTGGTGCAAATTGTTGATGTTGATTCGGATGCATCGGTTGTTGTTGGTGATTTGGCCTTTGATGTTGAGCTTGCATATTTGGAGGCCGCATTTGATTTAGTGGCGTGGGATGCTGAAACTGCAATCCTTGTGGTCTAACATGTTGCACACCAACCGGTAGTCTTGACGGGTCTTGATATTGTAAAAGCGGTTGACTTGTTTGACCCGTTTGAGCTTGTGAATCCACATATGCACCTTGTCCTCCATAGTAGTAACCCTCTTCATTGTACCCTCTAAACTCTTCATCATCATACCCCTCGTCATACACATCTCTTTGAAATCTTGAATTTAGATCACCTTGAAAAGATGAATGGTAAAAACCCGATTGATTAGGTGGTTGATAAGAAGATGTGGTGTGGACAATTGTCGAACCTTGTCCTTGTGGGTGAGGGATGGTAGAAGATGATTGACCCGTAGTTGGAAAAAAATGGGAAAATGGTGGAATGGTACATGATGGATTGAAGTTAAGGTTTGGATCAATTTGGGTGGAAGTTGGTTGAGTGGTATGGCTTGGTGTCTCAGGATTGGTGGACAAGCTAGGTAATGTGGTGTTGGGTGAAATGTGTGAAGAAGAAGGCATGAATGGTGAGGTCGTTTGACCCGTGGTTGGTATTTGAGAGCCTTGCATTATGTTTCTTGGGGTGAACGGTGAAGTAGGTGAATCGATGACTTTGTTTCTTCGAATTAAAACTCGGTTCTTTCTCAAAGTTCTTTCAATCTCCGGATCAAACAAAAGTGGTGATGACTCGTGAGAGCCCCTAGTATGCATACACTTGATGTACCTGCACACTAAACACAACCCGTGTAAACCCGAAAATAACAAACAAAACTATTAACTTAACACACGTTGCGCACTACTCCCCGGCAACGGCGCCAAAATTTGACGTGTTTGTCGTGGTACACGTGAAATTTCCCAATTACAACTAAAGATAGTGGTAAGTAGGGTATCGAACACAGGGAGTTTGTGGAAAATGTGAGAATTAATGTTTTGTAATTAAACTACTATTTAATAACTAAGAAAAATAAAGATCAAAGATTGTTTGTTGGTTTTGATTTAGATTTAAGAAAAGTAAACTAAATTGCTGAATTGAAATAAGATTGTGTTTATCAAATTGAGAAAGCAATGACCATCCCTGGATCCATTTCCCTTGAATCTTTATGCCAAAAGTCTCACTAGAAAGAGTTACATAGACATAACTCGTATTTGAACAAGTGTTGTGATAAAAGGGAACAAAGTACTCGGATTATATTAATGCGAGGTTGTTTCCCGATGACCAATTACTCAATTATCCAACCCAAATCCTTCCCGCAATATACCGATTGTTAGCAACACCAAGAACATGCAATCAAGAAGAGAAATTGATAAATTAAATAACCACTACAACCAAATGTTCAAATACCATAACAATTCAACAAAGCATACCAAATTGTTATTCTAGAAATCATAAGACAAAAGCATAAATAGTTCAAAGAAAACTTCACCAAGGATGACCATTAAAGGTTTAGCCAAGCATCACCAAATGGGTCATCATAATCTTCAATCTATTGTTCATGTGAATCAAAGATAATAACCTAATGATTAGCAATGTTCTTCCATCATAAGTTTCAGCCAAAAGCTCTTCAAAATGATCAGCCAACAGTTGGAATAAGAAGTGGTGCCATAAATCTCCCATCAAGTCTTCTTAAATGCATGAGTTACAAAATTCAATCAGGGCCACCGTACCCCTACGGCTGGGCCGTAGGGGAACGGTCAAGGTAAATTGGCACGGCTGCTTCAGGTCCACCGTACCCCTACGGCTGGGCCGTAGGGGAACGGTCAAGTTAAAATGTCCACGGCCCTTCAAGCCTGATGTACGGTGGAAAACATGTTCACAGGCCACCGTAGGGGAACGGCCAGGCCGTAGGCCTACGGTGGACCTGTTGCAAACTTGATTTTTTTTCTTCTTTCTTTTCACCTCGTTCCAATGCTTCCGATCCGTTCCGAAAGCCCGTTTTTCGCCGTTTTTAGCTCCTTTATCATCTGCAACCATAATAACCGTAGTTACCCAATTCCAAGCAATAACATGGATAAATGTGGATTAAATAAACATTTTAACATAATTAAAGGGTGTTCGTTGAACCACCCGTCAGGCACTATACGAACGGAAATGCCGTTCTCCTCTTTGTTGGGCTGAAGTGGGTGAGAGTCAACTCACTGGGCCTGAGCTAGTGTACGAAACTTCGGAAAAGATCGTACAGATTCGTAACCGGTTGGCAGCGGCACGGGACCGGCAAAAGAGTTATGCTGATCAGCGTCGCAAACCATTGGAATTCCAAGTTAATGACAAAGTACTTCTAAAAGTCTCACCGTGGAAGGGCGTCATACGCTTTGGGAAGCGTGGCAAACTCAATCCGCGGTATGTCGGCCCATTTACGATCCTGGAACGGATTGGGCCGGTGGCATATCGTCTTGATTTACCGACGGAGCTCGGTAACGTACATAACGTCTTCCATGTGTCCAACTTGAAGAAGTGTCTGGCTGACGAGTCTCTCATTGTTCCACTGGAAGAGATCAAGGTTGATGATCGTCTTCGGATTGTGGAAGAACCTGTGGAGATTCTGGATTACAAGATTCGTAGCCTACGTCATAGCAAGATTCGCATTGTGAAGGTTCGCTGGAACTCGAACCGGGGACCAGAGTACACGTGAGAACGGGAAGATCAGATGAAGTCTAAGTATCCTCATCTCTTTCCTAAGGAAGCGTTCGAGTCGAGATATGTCTCTTCTACAGCTGAATGAATCTCGGGGCGAGATTCCTTTTAACGTGGGGATGATGTGACAACTCGGGTAAATCTCTCTTTTTGGTTTCTATTTTTGGTTTCTATCTTTTGTTGTTTCCTTCGTTATTTCTTTTGGTACTTGTGCAATTTTTGGGACGAAAATTCTTTTAACGTGGGGATGATGTGACACCCGGCAAATTCTGGTTAACAACGTTGTCTAGATAAAAGTCTACCTTAGCGAGTCACGCGTATAGTATACTTAACTGGGTTAGTTAAGTCGTGTTATGGTTCGGGAACTATCGGTTTAGTCTAGAAGATCATTGGATGTTGGTCTAGAGGTTCATTAGATGTCAGTCCTTAACCAAGTGTACAAACGGTGACGATTTGTAGGATCGTCAGGTCATACGGAACATACAAGTCTCGAGTCCCGGGAATTGGTGAACGAGTGTGAATATGTCTATTTGCAAGTGTTATGTGTTTACAATCATTATGTGACTTGTCGGTATGTGAATATGTGTTAACATATGTTAAAACGGGGTTTAACGCGCAAAATACCAGGAACCAGCCCCTATAGGCGATTAGGAAAGCCCAATCGCCTATAGGAGGGGCGAGTGGGCAGTCTTGTAGGCGAGTAGGGGCCAAATGCATGAGGTTTCATGCGATTAGGCCCCAAATGCATGAAGTTACATGCGATTAGGACCCCTAATCGCGTGTAAATGCTGCACAATCGCTAGTTACGGGCTGGACGACTAAAAACGACTATAAATACCATACTTGACCTCCTAAACTTCATAATACAAACCCTAGTCGTCCCATAACCCGCCCCAACACACACACAACCTCTGGAACGCGATTTTTGATCAAAACACAAGGTTTCAAGCTTAATTCATCATCCTTTCACAAATCTAAGGTTTGGTTTCCATCCATGCAATCTTTATAAACGTTTTTATTCAATCCCTAATGGTCCAGACCTGTTCTAAAACGAAAAAGCTTTCTGAAAATCGTTAATAAGTATTGTTAATCGGATTCTAACAATCATACATGTGTTATGTGTGTTTATGATTAATATCTAGGGTTTTTATGATTAAAGATGAGTGATTAACATGATGTTAGGTTAGTTCAGAATAATATTGATGTCATGATTAATGAAATCTGAGTAATTGATTATTAGGATTATAGTTATGCATGTTAATGTGGTGTTTCATGCTATGTGTATGGTGTTTGGATTACATGTTTGCATGCAGGGCTGATAATACGAGGCTAAACGAAGGATTTTAGTTTAAACATGTTTAGAATAGTTGTTGGGATGATATTGGATGGTTACACACGTTCTGGATCTGATTTGGAGCGTTATACGCGCGAAAAACCGGAACAGCAAGGTTACAGGCGATTAGCAACCCTAATCGCCTATGTTAGGGGCGATTAGGAGGCTAATTGCCTATGTTTCATGCGAGTAGGGCTAATTGCTAGTAGTTACATGTGGTATAGCCCTAAATGCTAGTAGTTACATGTGGTATAGCCCTAAATGCTAGTAGTTACATGTGGTATAGCCCTAAATGCTAGTAATTACATGTGGTATAGCCCTAATCGCCTATATTATAGGCGATTAGCTTTCCTAAATGCCAGTTGACCAACCTAAATGCTAGTTGACTTTTCCTAATCGCGTGTACTGCTGCTGTAAGTGTAAATTAGCATTCCGAGACCCGATTTGACATGTAGGAACATGCTAGGAACCCCGTAACATATCTAATAACTTGGTAACATATGTTTGGATGTAATTATGTGATACGTGAGCTATGTGCTATAACTTGTTGTGCGTTAACGTATGTTAAGTGTGATTGCATGATTGTATGTTTGAGAGCGTAAACATAACACGGGGAGTCTCGGGTCACCAATGGGATGTCGAGTCTTGTACTTTGGGTCAGTTAAACAGTCACGGTGTTTTCAAACGAACTTGGTTATGGTCTGGACATCTAGGGACTAATTAACCTGCGGGTTATTAGTCTAAGTGCTTGTAACTGTCATATGTTAGGTCGCCGCTTTACGGGACTAGCATAGCTGCTGAGTTATTCGTATTACGAAGTAACGCAACTTAAGGTGAGTTTACGGCCCCTCTTTTAAACTGGTTTCACATTTTCGGGGGAGAAAACATGTGTTAAAACGATTATTTGGTAACTACTGTCATACTATGGGTTTCTATTGTGTACTACACGATCTTTGGAAGTCCCGGGGGGAACCATGAATGTGCGGGTTTGCACAACGGGGAAATGTGAATAGCGCTATTGGGAGTGACCAACCCCGCTCGTCGACTTGGAGGGTCGGCGGGTGCATATTGTCTCAAACAGGAACAACAGGAACAACAGGTTTACTACATCGGGCACATATTTGGTTTACGAGTTAGTAATGGTTTTCCAATCGTGGTAGTAACAAAACATACGCCTAGCTAGCGTACACTGGTTTTCGATTTGTTATAGTATGGACAGGTTGACTTGGTACTTGGATTACAAAACCTGTAAACTCACCAGCATTTTTGTGCTGACGTAAACTTTTACATGTTTTCTCAGGTCGCTAAGGTAGCACGACTGGACTATGGCGCACGCGTCTCCACGGCGTCTAGTTAGGGTTGCATGGTTTTACAAACGTTGAACATTTGGTTTACTATTGAATATTGTTTTGAATAAGCTTCCGCTGTAAACGGGGATTTTAAACATTGTTTTGAATTTGCATTATGTTCATTTTAGACTTGTTTATTGTGATCGTTGGTTTGGATCCTGGTTTGTCATGCGCCTCGCGGTAAAACTCCGCAAGTGGATTTTGAGGGTGTGACATGTTCGTTGCGAAAAACTTAAGGATCCATACGACATTTACAGGCACTAAATGACATTGTTATTTGGGACATGAAGATCTCAGTGTCATTGGCCATTTTTGATAGAGATCACAAGAGGATTCCATACAGTGAAGATGGGGCAGTTCATAAAAAGTGGGCTTCGAAGGAAAAAAAACCTTGTGATTGCAGAGTTTCCATCTGTCAAAGAGGCATATGGGGGTTCTTCGGGCTTAAAGAAGGTCTTGGAATTGGATGATGAGGCTGCCGCATATCCTCTGCACTCTCTTGGTAGAGCTATTGTTGGTGTTTCGGATAGCATTGCTCGGTTGCGTACTGTCAAGAAGATGTTATTCAAGGCGTACTGTCTCGTATCTGGGGGGGCCTCTCGGTTCTTATTACGTTTCGTGATGCGGTACAAATGGAAGAGTTTTTGGTTGGCAAGGTTGATGTGTGGAAGGAGGCTTTTGTGTCGGCTGATCCTTGGAGTGGTCAATCTCTTCCCTTTGATCGTATTGCGGTGTTAAAGGTTGTGGGTATGCCGGTGGCCATTCGTAAGGATGTCGTGTTTGATAAAGTCAGGAGGTTGTATGGAGATGTTGTTTGGCCATCGGACTTCTCGTGGCTGGGAACGGATAATGCAATTGGGTTTACACATGTTTTGACGAAGATGTATTCCAGAATTGATGACGAAATCTTGATTTTATGGAAAAATAGGAGTTATGCAGTGTGGGTGGTCGAGGAGAATTCAACATGGATCCCTGAATTTGAACCGGTTACCGAGCTCGACGACGAGATGGAGGAAGGCGAATTTCAATGTCAGTCGCCGGTGACAGTTGAGCTGGTTGACTTTGGTCAATCACCGGGGAATATACAAGCCGGAAATGTGCCTTTAGTTTCGCCTGAAATTTCAGGAGTTTTGAATGATAACGTTGGCCTTCCTTTTGGAGAAGGTACCGTTAATGCCGCCCTTTTTTCAAAAGTTCAAAATCAGAGTACTTCAAATGTGGTGGGCTGTCCTAGTGAGGGCCCTTCTACACATATTGGGCTTGAGTTTGTTGGGACTTCAAATTTTAAATTGGTTAAGTCCAGTACACCATCTTTTACTAGTCGCAAAAGGCCTCAGGTATTATTTCACAATTCACCAGAGGATGTGTCTGCTGGTTCTAAGTCGGGTACTTATTGTGGAGAAGTATTGAGTCAAAGCTGTACACCTTTGACTAATCGTATTGAAGAAGATATAGTGGAGAATATGGCGGTTCATCCTGATCCTGTTCCACCTTCGATTTCGTCTTCGGCTGTTCCTGACACCCCTGTAGATGGGAGTTCGGGTAGCCAATTCGTTCCTTCAAGTGTGCAAGCGGCTGATGTAGTGGAAGAAGCGGTCAAAATTAATACAGAAGTTGATGCAACTGTAAAGGTGGGTTGTTTGCTTGGGATTGATTTGAATTCCTTTGAGGGTCCAATTGCAGGGGAAATTATCTCGGAAATGACTGGGGTGGTTAAGCAATGAATTGCCTTTCGTTAAACGTTCGTGGGATTCGGTGTAATGGAAAACCAGGGTGGATTCGTTGGTTGAAAACAACTCATGGGGTTGATTTCGTAGTTGTTCAGGAGTCGAAGGTTTCGGATCCTACGCTTGGGCCCCTGTCGTCTTGTTGGGGTAACTCTGTTTTTAATTTTGATGTTGTTAATTCTGATGGGGCTGCTAGGGGGCTTATCTGTTGGTGGGACCCTTCTTGTTTTAGACAATCTGGGGTCATTCGATCGAAGCATGTGTTGGGTATTTCGGGTTTAATTGTACATTCCAATGTCCATGTAAATGTTGCAAATGTTCATGCTCCAAACGACCCGGCTGCTAGACGGGCGTTTTGGACTGAATTATTATTTTACAGGAGGTCCTTAAGTGGGTTTTGGTTGATGTTGGGGGATTTTAATGAGGTGAGATCCGCTGAGGAGAGAATGAACTCTGAGTTCTTTCCACGGAATTCGTTGGTTTTTAATAAATTTTGGAGGCTAATCTTTTCGAATATAATATGAGTGGTCATAAGTATACATTTATGTCGGGAAAGGGGGACAAGTTGAGTAAGTTGGATAGGGTGTTTGTATGTAAAGATTTTATCTCGCTCTAGCCTAGCGCGGGGTTGATGGCCCTTTCTCGGCTGATGTCGGATCATTGCCCACTGTTACTCTCTATGAAGGATACGGATTACGGTCACTCGCCATTTAGGTTCTACAACTCTTGGTTGCAATTGCCGGGTTTTGTAGAATATGTGAATAACATTTCATCCGGGTTTATGTTTTCGGGGCCGTCTGATATAGCACTGGCTATGAAGCTGAAATGGTTGAAGGGCAGGATTCGGTTATGGGTGAATGCGGACCGTAAGAAAAGAGATGAAAAGCTAGTGGATTGTAAGAAGATTGTTGGTGACTTAGAAAAAGTGGCGGATAATAGGATTCTAACTGACATTGAATTGGAAGATCGAACAAATGCTCGAAAGGTGATTTTTGAGGAAGAGCGGTTGAAGGCCATGGATGCAAAGCAGAAGTCCCGTGTTAAATGGGCTTTAGACAGGGATGAAAATTCTAAGTATTTTCATGGTGTTATCAAACTAAACTCGGCAAGCAACCGGATACATGGGATTAGGAATAATGGGGTTTGGATTTCGGAACCTGCTCTTGTCAAAGATAATGTGGCAACTTTCTTTGCTGAAAAATTCAGTGAAACAGGTGGCCTGCGGCCGGTTTTTTTCTGTCTGGATATTTATCAGTTATTAGCTGAGGAGGTTACACATTTGGATGCGCCTTTTTCTATGGAAGAGATTACAGCTGCTGTGTGGGAGTGTGATGGTGATAAAGCACCCGGCCCGGACGGTTTTAATTTTACCTTCATCAAAAGATTTTGGTCTTTGTTGAAATTTGATTTTTTTAAGATGTTCTCTGATTTTCACATGAATGGGTTTATTAGTGATGGGTGCTACTCAGCTTTCATTGCTTTGATCCCTAAAGGCCGTGATCAATCGACCTTAGCGGATTATCGTCCTATTAGTTTGGTTGGCGTGTTGAATAAGGTGTTATCTAAAGTTCTGGTACTTCGCTTGAAACATGTCATGCCAAGTATTATTTCGGAAGAACAAACAGCTTTTTTAAGCGATCGGTACATTCTTGATGGCCCTTTGATCCTTAATGAGACTATTGCTTGGTTGAAGAAGGCGATGAAAAAAGGCTTGATCCTTAAAGTCGATATTAAAAAGGCTTATGACTCGTTGAGGTGGGATTTTTTGGATGATATCATGGGACAAATGAATTTCTCGAACAAATGGAGGGGGTGGGTAATGTCTATTGTTCGGAATTCGCGTGCTTCGGTTTTGGTGAATGGCTCGCCTACATATGAGTTTTCCTGTCAAT
Organism: Ambrosia trifida; assembly: GCA_028751855.1. Taxonomy (NCBI): domain Eukaryota; kingdom Viridiplantae; phylum Streptophyta; class Magnoliopsida; order Asterales; family Asteraceae; genus Ambrosia; species Ambrosia trifida. The sequence goes on from CM054130.1 coordinate 18,884,805, forward strand.
GAGGGCTATGACAAGGGGATCCCCTATCCCCATTTTTGTTCATTCTTGCTATGGAGGGTCTTACAAAGATGATGAGTCGTGCTTGGGAGTTGAATGTTTTCCGGGGTATAAAGGTGGGTGGTTCGGGTCCTTTACTATCACATTTCATCTACGCAGACGATGTGGTTTTTTGTGGTGAATGGTCGATTGAGAATGCACTGAATTTAAGACGTATCTTGCGAGGTTTCTATTTGATTTCTGGGTTAAAAATAAGTTCAAAAAAGTCTTGTGTTTATGGGGTTGGGGTCCAGGATGATGAGTTGCTGGATATGGCAGGAAGGATTCATTGTATTCCAGGTCGATTCTCGTTTTCGCATCTTGGAGTCCCGATTGCTTCGAACATGAACTTAGTTCGGAATTGGGAGCCGGTAGTGGAAAAATTCAAGAAGCGGTTATCTACATGGAAGGCTAAAACCTTGTCATATGGAGGGCGGATTACTTTACTAAAATCGGTATTAAGTTCAATTCCACTCTATTTCTTCTCTATTTTTCATGCTCCCGTTCATGTTGTGAATACCTTGGAAAAACTTAGGCGTAAGTTTTTTTGGGGAGGTCAAGAGGATATTGATAAAAACGAGTTGGATCGCATGGAACAAAGTCGCGGCACCAATTAAATATGGGGGTGTTGGGTTGGGTTCGCTTAGAGAGGCGAATTTGAGTTTATTATCCAAGTGGTGGTGGCGGTTTAAGGAGAGTCAAGGCTCGCTATGGCGCAAGGTGATCTGGTCTATTCATGCTAATGGCAGGGGGTGGAACTATATTCCGAGGAAAATTTCTGTTGTAGGCACTTGGAACCAAATAGCGAGCGTCCCGGGTATTTTGGAAACCATGAATATTGGATCGGGTCATTTTCTACGAGGAGTTCTTGGTAATGGTGAATCTATTCTGTTTTGGCATGACTGGTGGCTTGCGGACGAACTGCTAATGAAGAAATATCCTTTACTTTATTCTCTGGAAAGGAACCGTATTTGTTTAGTAGCGGATCGGCTTATATATCAACCACAAAATGTGCAGCTGAATGGGGATTGGAGGCGGATTATTATGACAGAGGAAGAGCTTAATGAACTGATCGGCCTTACTGTTTTGCTGCAGAATGTGATCTTAACAGCCGGACAAGACTCGTGGGTTTGGACTGTGGATGGAGATAAAGGTTTCTCGGTTAGAAGTCTGAAGAAACATTTGTTTGCAGCCACAAATTCGTTACCGACTTCGCCGTTTCAATGGTGCAACTGGGTACCAAAGAAAGTTGGCATAGTCGCGTGGCGTGCATCCCTTGATCGATTACCAACTGCTGAAGCGCTAGCTAAACAACATATTTCTGTGGATTCACTGCAGTGCAAGTTATGCGATACGAATGTCGAGTCTGCGGAGCATTTGTTTACAGGTTGTCCTGTGGCTGCTGAAGTTTGGCAGGCGATCTTCACATGGTGCAAGGTCCCAGATCTGTGTGTTTTTCACGTAAGGGACATGTAACAACCCGGTTACTAGGCCCAAAATTTTTCGCTCGATATTATTGATATATAAATATTAAACGACCAAAGGTGAATAATAAACCATATGTTTTGGTACGAAATTAAAACCGAACTATTATAAATAAATATCTTACGCGAGTGCTCGTTACGTAACATAACTAAAACCCGTTAACGAACCCGCCCGATACCCTTTTATGGTGAGTCATTAGGGAGGACACATGTCCTCCCCAACTTTTGACAACACTTAAATTGAAAGGACAGATGGTTTTACATAAACCCATTTGCATCTTGATTTCTTTTATCTAAATCTTTATAAAAACCCAATTCCCATTCTTTGAACTTCCTGATCAAAACAACATACACCCACAAAAGAGAGAAAGAGATGAGCCGAGAGGAAAGGAGCAGGGCGGAGCTCCGGTAGGGCTGCGGTGGATCTGCTGCCAAACAACACGAAACCCGATCCCCTTCACCCAACAATATCTAAGACACACACACAGAGAGAGAGAGAGAGAGAGAGAGAGGTCATAGAGAGAGAGAGAAACCGAGAAGAGAGAAAGAGAGAGATGCAGAGTAGAGAGAGACTGAGAGAGGATCGGAGAAAGGGATGACCGGCCCGGATCTCCGACCGGTCGGCGTTAGTGGTTCAGGCGGCGTTGGTGTTGTTGTTAAGGGTAACAGTGATGGTTTCGGTTTGGGTTACCATATGATTGTTGATGAAGACGATAGGCTAGTGGTGGTTGTATTGTTGATCGTGTAGGGTAATTGGACGATGATGTCTGCTGGTAAATTGAAGGTGAAGGGTTGTAATATCAAGAGCCTATAGATGGTGATATGTATAGTTGTTGGCAATAGCAACAGTATTAGTGGTTGTGGTGGAATGTTGGTAGAAGATAAGGGGCGATCAAGCAATGGATTAATGAACTCGGTCAACGGAAACTGAAATGGTCAACCAAACATAAGGCAAGGTATAAGTGACTATCCGATGCTATTTATTACAAGTAGAAATTATTTTATACATCGTGTGAGCACGTGTGGAATCTTGACGAGTTATTTGAACCGGACCTGATTCGACAAATAAAACTAAAGTATATTATGAACTTATATAAAACTCATGAATCATTTATGCGAGTAGTTGTTATATAGAGATAATCTTGTTGTGAGGACCTGAACTCGTAGACAATAAGAATTAGTGATTAAGATTCGGACGAGTCAATTATTTAGACGACTAGGTAATCTTGAGACATAGACAAACCAAGGGCAAGACAAGTATATGACTCTGAAACGTGACATTGGCGATTGGAACTCTAGATACCTGTATAAGAAATTAACCCGACATGTGATACTTGAAATTGAGAATTTAAATTCTACAAATACTTAGATCAGAATATTGATCATGGATATTATGAAACTCTTATGTCACTAGTGTAATTTCTATAAAAACAATTAGTACTATTAATTAGTATAGGAAGGTAGATACGTGTCTACATTAAACCATGTATGGGCATTAATTAGATACTTAGAATAGAGAACAGATAATGACAGCAAGCCGAATAAGTAAACGCCTAGCTCGTCCACACGTGTAACCACGATACTAGATGGCATCTACTAATATGCATGAATATAATAGGACCTTTACAGGAATCGTATGTGGATTCGAGAACATGACATACCATACAAACATGAGATACAACAGGTGAGTTTCGTGTACCTTCCCCTCTTTTTGTGTTTTACTATTTTGGGGTGAGCATATGCTTATATGTGTGACTTAACTATTTGATGTGACAAGATACTAGCTGCCAGATAACCATACTGACACTCATTAACCCAGGGGATTTGGGTCACTTAATATGTGGGTAGTACTACTTGGGGAAACCCCCACACACAGTGGATCCGGAAGCCCGGAAAACCCTCCACTGAGGTCTACAGGGCCGTTGTGACATATATTTTGCCAGATGAATCTATAATGGCAGTAGATAGGTTCGGTGTTAAGGTTTGAGGTGTCGCTTGTACATCACGTGTGTTGAACTGTTTTGAACTGTGTAAACTTGTTTATGAAATGATAAACTGTTTTGGATCCACTCAATACTTACACGGACTCACCAGCATATTTGCTGACCCAAACTCTTTTTTAAGCATGTGTTCAGGTACTGCGTTCGGATGATTATGAAGCATACGGATTGTGTTCATATGATGCGGATTAGAGGTGATGATCGCTAGATGACTTGGATAGAAGATTCAGACTATAATTGTGCGGATTAGAGCATTAGAGATAAGCGTTGGTAGAAGTATGGAACGACTAGTGGATTACACTCCTCAACTGCTTCGACGACCGCCGCGTCTCGTCCCTGCATAGCTATTAGGCCATTAATTAGTTATGTAATTATATTTTTGTATTAGAGATTGTATAAACAAATAAATATTTGTTATCGTTGCTTCCGTTGTGCAAGTCTGTTACCAAACTGTCGTTTCGACCCGCCCCCTTCGGGTCGGGTTGTTACAGGACATTCTGTCATTCCATCTCACGGCCAGAAATGGTGTCCGGGCAAGAAAGACACTTTACGAGGTCATGTTGACGACATTTTGGAGCATATGACGGGCGAGAAATGACTTGATTTTTAATCAAAAACGGGTGAACGTTTGGAAGATCATGGAGGAAGTTAAAGTAATGAGTTATTTGTGGATTACAAATCGCGCGAAAATATCGGATATGTCTTGGAACTCGTGGTGTGCGTTTGATTCTGTAAAGATGGGGTAGGTGTGGTTTATTTTGGGCCTGTTTTCGGGTTTTTGTGTTTGGTTTTTGTTTCTTTCGGTCCACTTGGTTTGTCAGACATTGTATTCCCGGGTTTCGTTTTGCTAGCTACTTGCTAGTTTTTTAATATAGTTTGTTGGCCGTTCAAAAAAAAAGTATAATGCCCAAAGAGGAGAAAAAAAAAGTAATGATTAAAAAGACATTAAAAGACAACCATTACACATTCTTTGAAGGGGCATTATGATGATAATAAAAATGCCCCTTAAGACCACCTGTACTCGGGCTCCAAATATAACGCCTGGGGCTGAGTTGGACAAAAATGGCGCCCCCCACACCGCTACGGGGGGGCTCCATTTTACAAAAATTGCTTTTGGCGCTATAAAACTAACGCCCGGCCCCTAAAAATCCCACCAATCAGAGGTTGACACCTCATACCCTCTCTCTCTTTAATATTATTTTATTATTATTTTAATTTAAAAGATATAATAAAATATTAATAGGGGCTTTATATATAAAGCCCCTACCACTACACCCCTTTTTCAGTTTCTCTCTCCATGCTGACTCAGCTGCCACGTGGACCAATCACATTCAGGGGCTTTATATTTATAAAGCCCCACTACGCACGGTCTAAGAGGCGTTAATCATTACCCATGTTCTAAGAGAAAAAAACAATTTGAAAATATTCAGAGAAGATAGAAGAATTCAAACATCAAATCTGGATTCATTCATTCATTACGGTAACATAATTAACCCAAACAATTACATTAAGCTCACAAAACTACTTATAAATAAATACCCCCCTTGCACTGTTATTTCTATCAAACTTTATGTAACATAACCTAAAAAACCTAAACTAGTTGTACACCTTCCGTGTTGCCATCACTTTCACACCATTGGCATCGTAAATAAATGTATGTTAAAATACACCAATTATAAGGCTTACACATAAAATATTTTCTTTGTTTTAGTGTGCCAACTGATGCATTTTGGTAATTCCTTGAGGACTTGAGGTGAGATTGTACGTCATGAATTTTGCTAGAGACCTGTGTTGTTTTTGCTGCCTTTAGTTTATAAACAGTACCAGCATTTGTAATTGAGTCCAACATCATTGGCCCAACAACCTTCAGGCCCAACATAACTGGCCCAACCCAAATGCCACCAAATGGACTAAGGCTGAGACCAACTACTCAACTAGAAATGGGAGGCGAAATGGAATCAACAAACCAAGCATTGTGATTGAATGAAAAAAAAAATGTGTTTGATTAGTCAAGGTAATGAGAGGCTGAGACCACTTGACACCACCACTGACCACCGCCACCAACTATCGACCACCAACGCCACCCACCGCCACCACCCACCACTACCATTACCTCGTCCATTCCATTTCTTCGTCTTTCATGTTTGGTTTGGTTTGACTCGCACAATTAAAAAAAATGAGTATAACATAGAGCCCATTACTTATGTACTGGATGCGTTGGTAATCAATGCATATTTCAACGATGTACAATAATGTTTTAAAATTGGTTTCCAAAAGTCCAGATTTCGTCAGTTTTAGTAGAAACTCACAAGGAGAATCCGTTGGTAATTAAGGGTGCGATTTATGGTAAAGATTACCCCACATGTTTTTCAGGCATTTGTTGGTATAGGGCGGAATACCAAAGGATTATACGTTGGCAATAATGTCTATAGATAGCAAAAAAAAAAAAACGACTCTAGTTATCATTATATATTTTGGAAAGACGAGTATGGTATTTTAACTTGCTTAAAACAGAATTCCTTTTTTTTTATTGGTTAATAGTGTTTAGTTCATATATAAATCGTTACCATGTGTTAGAAACTCAACCAATCAACTATGATACCTAGCTAGAAAAATGTTGGTGACATTATTGAAATCCACTATGAAATGCTACGGTTGGAAGAGGCATAAAAGTAAAGCACTAAGAGTTGATAGCGTAAAAGGTTGACAAGTGTAACGATTAGAATAGAGTAAGGTAAGATTTATCAAATTTGATCGTTGTACTAAATTTGGGTTAGAATACCGAATACGCACATGTGATTTAAATGTTTTTAGTCTTACATGTTTGTTAAATAAAAATCATGTTTAAAGTAATCGTATAGTAGGTCAAAAGAAATGGTTTTTAAATGTTTAAAAAATTTATAAGAGTATGTGACCTCTAGTATCAACGGAAAATAAAAACTAAAAATAATGACAGCGACTTAGCTATTATGAAGAGAAGGTCTACGACATTCGTTCATAGCTGAATTCTAATTGTATACAAAGGTTTGATAAATATAATAAGATTTGCTTTAAAATGAAATTTATAACCTTCTTTTTTATGTCAGTAGAGTTCTAAATGATTATTATGTAAACACAACAAAAGTCATGCCTCCCAAAAGCCGACCGGACAAATGGTTGTCCACCGAGCAGCCCAAGTCTACCAAGCCACCAATTTGTGGAAGAACCTGCCGTTTAAAAGCCGACTGCAGTAAAACCTCTTCGTATTGGATTCAAACATGAGACCAAATGGCTTCAGGTTCTTATCTTCATTTCCCCATGTCACTTCATCAGATAACTAGCGCATAGCCACTAGGATTTATGAAGTCGGAAAAAGTGAACATGTGTTGTTTTACGTGTCACTTTATTGTCGTAAAATATGCAATATTTATTCCATAAATCTCAAAACAGCGAAGAAGATAAATGCAATGTACAATCAGGCGTACATAACCAACCATCTTATGGTGGAGTGGTATAGAGACTCAGTGATAGAAGACTCGTGGCTGAAAGGTCATGGGTTTGATTATTGAGATCGTCGGGTAAAACACCGATTATTCCATTGTCGTGCTTTCGGCGGATGGATAGTCAGGTTTTTCCCGAAACTAATGAACTTGGTTAAATCAGGACCTCTCTTACATCTCTGGCTATGTCGGATGGAAGGGGTCCTGATTTGACTGAGTAAGAACTCCAAAAAAAGTTTTTAGTAAATTTCGTTGGCCGTTAAAAAAAGCCAACCAGACGCATAACTTTAAAACTCTCTACAGTAATAATAAAAATCTATAAACTTTTCGTTTCCAATTAACTTATTATTTCAAAATGATTTACTAGTGAATTTAGAAATTAGAAATGATATTTACTCATTTTCTTTTCTCTGCCCTAAACAAACTCCTTAGATAATAATTTCTGCAACTTCATTCAACCGGAGAGATTTTATATCAGATTAACACGACCCACGCATATATTATTACACACTAAACAAACAACTGCAGGTTTATATAATAAATCGTTTTATTTAGATACACATATCTGCTTCTTTTAACAACTTACGCTCTATATATCTTTATTTCTTACACCAACTTGTATATTATTACCCTTTTAGGTCTTTTTTTGGTAATGTGATTCTAATAATAAGGTATATAATGTTGTAGTCTTGTAGAATGCATATAATATGTTAATATTGGTGTGTTTATTTAGTTTTTTTTTACTGTTTTTTGATCGTGGAAGTGTAGAGAAAGGTTAGATATGATGCTCAATGTGTGTTTGGGTTTAGGGTTTGAAAATGGTAATGGTAAAAGGTGTCTGATATAGATGTTGTGGTCTTGGTTTTAAAAAGCGCGAAGCGCACAAAAGTGACGATGTTTAAAACGCGAAGCGCAAAAGCGGCTGGGTTTTCGTACCCGAGGCGCAAGGGGATTTTGTGACTTTGTTATGTATATTTTATAGGTTTTTAGCATCTCGTACCCAAAATATAGCTATAAATAATGTTTTTATATAATTTTACCTACATGTACAAGCAAAGAAACCTAATGTACAACATTTTAATGCATAAAGACACCTAATGTACACAAGGTGCGTGCCTCGGGATTGAAAAATCCCTAAAAATGTGTTTTTCTTGCGCTTCCTGTTTTAGAGCACCTAACCTTATGCAAGGCGCTAGCCTCTGTGCGCCTCTCGCCTCGACTAAGACATGCTTTTTAAAACCAAGGTTTTGGTCTATACTCTATACACTTCTTGCATTTTACGTTTTGTAACTTTTTGGGTTGGTTTATAATTATTTCATGAGATTGATTCATTTTGGTTAATGTACCGAGCAATTTGTATGTTGTATATGTTTATTAATATACATCTTATATTACCATATCTGGTTTCTTGTTCTTTGATAATGTCTTGATTATGTTAAAGTTATCGGGGTTTCACTTGGTGAAAGTGTGAAACAAATGGTGTCCACCAGGCGTTTGTGTTTGACAAATTGTGACAGAGAAATTTAGGTCTCTCGAAGGTGGTGGCTTTGGGAATACTATTTGTTATTAATATCAGTTCTGACTTGTATACTGGATTTTGTGTATATTGGTTGATATTAGTTCTGTTTCATATGCAGTTTCGGGTTCCATACTGATGGAAAAGAAGAAAGATACATCCATAGGATCGGCTAATGCATATGATCTAAGAACATCAGATATAGAAATACAATCAAGAAAACAAGCAACATCAAGTCTTGCAGATCCTATAAAGGCCGAAAGAATTGAGAAGCATACATCACCAAGTCCTTCGCCCGTTAGATTTAAGCTTGAGAAACAAATTGGGTCCGGTCCTTTGAGGAGGTTCGATAGAGGTAAGACATCGGTTGAGGCTCCTGATTTACCAAATATCAAGTCAGCAAAAGAGAAAACCGCAAACAGTTCAAAACAGAGTTCAGAAGATGTTGGTGGTAGGAAAAGGAAGACGTCCGATGCAATTCAGTATAAGGCTTTATTTAAACCTAAACGAACAAGAACTGTATCAGGTGCTTATGTTTATTTTGCCTTATTATATTCCATCATGATGTCTTATACAATAATCTGTTTTACAGTGAATAGTAATTTAAGTGTGAACTACAATGTTTGAGACATTCTTAAGTTATGAACTTATGTAATTTTAGTGGTAGTTTTTGCTTGATTATAAACTTATTTCGCCTTTCCCCTATGGCCCTGTTGGCACCCTGATGATGACGAGGATCCAGATGTGGAAGACACGCCACCTCAAGCTAATACTAGCAGGAACAAAGGTAATGCTTTTATCATTATGAACTCTAAAACAAAGTTATTTACTTTCTTATGTCATGTTAGATGTGGGTAAGGAGTTGCAAATAAAAAACAGCGTTAGAGTTCAAGAAGCTCCTGTGAAAGGTCATGAAGCGTTTTCGGAGGGAAGGGTTCAAATAGAACATGGTGATCGTCCTCAGACAAAATCACTGGATGACAAGTCTATTAAAAGTGATAACCAAACACTCCACACATCATCATACAGGTGCTTTTGGTGTTTTTTAAATAATCATAGTATCACTACATTTGAGGCACGTATTGAGTGTTTGACATTCTTTTTGAGCTTTTGGAAATTTATAGAGCTATCCTATATATCATTTATTAGTATTGTTGTTTTTTGTTGCTTTTCTTTTCTTGATGAGAAGAGGCGATAAAGGTCAAGTGGTCAACCTTTAAAGTGTGCATTTCACTTTCATATGTGCCATGAATAGTTACTTTATTTTGCGCCTTTAACTACTTAAATTTAGTTTTAATTTATGAAAGAGGGAACAATAACATTTGTCGTTGATAAACTTGCGCTATTTAGGGAATTAGGGTTAATGTGTAAAAGAAGCAAAAAGTGTAATTCCATAATCAAACTAGGCATTAATAGTATTTTCATAAGCTATATGGGTAACAATATTATTATAGTGAAGCAATAAGTGATTGGGACAAGTCAGGTATACTCATTGAGTCCTTGATTTGATTATTGACCTTAGGGTTAAGTTAAGCATCATTAGAGATAACCTACATCTCAAAAGTAGGCGATTTCGGAGAGACGGTCACCTCTCAAAAGCACAATGATATTGTGTGTTCATAGTATCCCCTCTGTTATACATTTTGTGCAGCCCACATTTATAAATTACTCTTATCCTGCAGGCATGAAAACGATCTACAGAATCAGCAGGAACTTGACACTAGTCACAAGGTTGGTCAGTTGATGTTTTCGTTTTCATGGTTCAAATATGTCTAGTTGAATCATATTAATAAAGTTTTCTATGAATCTATGTTTACAAAGGGTGAAGAAGCGTTTGAGAAGACTAAAAGAGAACGGGATGAACAGAGGGCGAGTTTAGAGAATGAATACATAATAGATAAATCTTTTATCTATGTACTTTACCGGAATCTCTCGATAAGATCTGAAAAACTGAACATATTAGAAAGAAAATTTGTCAAGAGATTGGAAGAACATAAAAGGTTGTGGGATATTCGCCTTGAAGAGTTAAAGGTAACAATGTCGGCAGCTGTGGGACAGGTAGCAGCTGAGAATGCATTTTCTTTGCATGGGTCTCAAGATGAGACTCGAGTGGTGCCCTCTAGGAACCCTGAGGTGGCGCCCTCTTTACCCGAAAACCTAATTGAAGCGCAAACTCATACTTCTGAAAAAGATATGTGTGCTGCAACAGTAGCAAGTGAGCTAATTGGAGAAGTTCCAGCTCAGCAGCTTGATGACGACGTCGAGGTTGATGTGGTAGAGAAAGTTGACTCCGGTGATGATAATTCTAAAGGAAGAACTAGCAGTCCGGATGTGTCACATGCTGTTGAAGACCATGATAAGACTGATGCAAATGATATGGCGCCACATGTCGATTCCGGTGGCATGGAAATGCCAGCTGGAAATTACCACAAAGGAAATGATGAAGATGGCACTGTAGGCCTTAATGCATCACACGTGGAAGACCGTCCGGAAACCGTTAATGATGTGGCACCAGAAGTTGAATCTGCTGAGATAGGAACGGCAGCTGGCACCTGCGACAAAAAGAAGGCTGAAGATGTTGATACTTTCCCTCATACACTAGATTTTGGTGACGATCACAATGAGACCGGCCCAGACGATGTGCTACCACACGTTGAGTCTGCTGAGATGGCAATACGAGTTGAGAAAGTTAATGCTGAAGGTAGCATTATAAGACCTGATGCGTTACATACTAATATCGACCATAATGATTCAGGTGGTTCCTATGGTGATAATCCAGTGCCTGCAGCCATATCACTGGACAAAACGCCACCTGGTCAGCCAGTTTCTTCTCCAGCTTCAGAATATGTAAGTTATTTGCATTTTGCATAGTCAGAATTCTGATTCTGTTCATTAGGGGTGAGCAGAAAACTGAATTAACCGAAACCGAATTAACCGAAACCGAAATAACCGAAAAAACCGAACCGAAATGATAACCGACGGTTCGGTTTTTGTTTTTTTAAAAACCGAAAATTTCGGGTCGGTTACGTTACGGTTACGGTTACATGTTCTGAAAACCCGAAAAAACCCGACCCGAACCGATATGTTAATTTTTTTCATGTTTTTTAATATATGTTTCTTTGTATACTGCATAGTATTGATAATAATATAAACCGTACACAAATAAAATACAGTTTTATTTGAACTTGAAATATTTGGTCTTCATATGTTTTGAAGTGGTATCTTATTTGATAACAGGATGCACGAATATTGTTCATTTTTTTTTTAATAAAACGTAGGTAGTATACATTTAAATTTTGTTCCAGTATACATTTAAATTTTGTTCCAGTATACATTATACATGTCAACTGGAATTAAATTTATCATGCAAAATTAAATATAATAATAGTAAAAATAATATGCTAGATATACATACAACAATTGGATGCGTAGTTAGTAATTAGTTATATATACATGCCATATTTGCAGGGTTCACAATTCTTCCTTAAAAAAACCGATTATTTAACCGAACCCGAAAAATAACCGAAAACCCAAAACCGAAATAACCGAAACCGATCGGTTTTGAAAACGTATTAACCGAACATGTCGGTTTCGGTTACGGTTATTGTCAAAACCCGACCCGAACCGACCCGTGCACACCCCTACTGTTCATCATGTGTATCATAACTATAATTGAAACGGCTTTTGGTCATTTCAGGAAATCCAAAACAAGTCTCTTCAACTAGAACAACTTCCGGACAATGAAGTTCAAGATGACGAAATTAGCATAAGTAATCTGCAACCGTCAGTCGTTGGTCAACTTGATCAGATCATTCCGGATGATGAACCAGATTTCCCTTCATCTACCAATGCAATGGTTGCTGAAAATCCATCCGACACGCTTCCACCAAGCGAGTTAATTGAACCCACTTGTGTAGAGCCAGAATCTGGAGAAAATTTGGAAGAAAATCATGTTGCGGCTGCTGCGACACCTCATGAGGAACAGCAGCCTCATTTGGCCACATCTGTTGCACTCACACCGCTTGTTAATGCACTAAACATGTTTGATAACATTCCTACCCGAGTAAGCCCTCAAATGTCGAATCAAACCCATCCACTTCAAGCTGAAGTAGAGCGGTTATACACAGTGAAAGATAATGTAACCAAGTTCTATCAAGAAACGGTCAGTCTTCTATTTACATTGATAAGTTAACTCATATTGATCGACTTTTCATCATGCTATCAGTTTTTTTTTCGTGCAGACACAAAAGCTGAATGCTGCACGTGAAAAGGAAATAGCGGAAATTGTTGCTAAAATAAGCCTCAAGTATGAAGCTAAACATCAAGAAGCAGAAGCGGTTTACAACTCTAAAAAGAAGGAACTCGAGACCAATATCAATAGAGTAGTCATGAACAGAATATTAGCCGAGGCTTACAGTTCTCGTTGTGAAGACGTTACTCCTTTTGGGCATTCAGGTTTGTTTACATGGAAAAATGAAATATAAATAAAAATAAAATTTGTATACTGTTTTCGCTTCGTCAGTTTTAACGGAATCTTGTTTATTCTTTGCAGTCTTTCGGGCTGACTTAACGCAGCAGCTGCCTAGAGGTTCGGTTTCACCTTCTGCATGGATTTTTCATGGTCAGTCTTCAGGAAACCAGAACCCATCGCTGCCACAGCCACAGCCACAACTGCGACCGCCACGGCCGGCTCTTCAGATAGTTCACCAACCAGCGGCTCTGTTCTCGTCCACACCAAGCAGGTTGAGACCACCACCTGCTCGTTTGCATTAGCTAGTCTATTGATGTCGCTCTCTCCATCCATCTACCTACCGTGTTATTTGAATGGCTTCATAGTTCATAGTTTGAAACGTTCTAAACCTTTCATTGGCTTGGTTTCATGGTTGGTTTTTTGAAAGAAAAAAGGGTCAGCTAGTTTGTTTAGGAGCTTTCTAACCGTATCGAACGGTTTGCTTTGTGGTTTATACTTGAAACCGGATGGAAAAAAAAAAGAGAAAAAAACTGCGCCGTAAAATTTTGGGGTCATGTAACTTTTTTTTACTCAAGACTTTTATTTAGTTTAAGTTGGATATGCAGAAAGTTGAATTTTGCTTAAAAGTGCAATATAGGAGCCGGTCTTTAAGTTTTAGCTTTTGTAATATTATGGCTTCTTTTAAGTTTTATACCATTTTGTTATAAGGATCCAATAAGCCTTAATCGTTAAAGTAAACTAAGCCAAATCGTTAATAACGGTTTGGTTTGATCTAAACACCGTCAAAACACCTGGAAACCAGGTGGTATTATTGGTTTATACACCTCAGCTTGGTATATGTACATTTTAATTCACTAATTTAGTCATGGTTATAGATTTAAAACATGTTTAACTAAGGCCTTGTGTGGATTCGGCATGGGCAACGGCAATGGCCATATGGCATCGGTGCCAACAGGGGCAGACCCTTCCCTTCGTCGTCAGCCGGTGAATTTGGTGGGATTACACTTGCCTCATAGAGCTTTCTACACCTCTCTCTCTCTCTCTCCCTCCCTCTTCCTCTTCCGCCAATTGATGGGTGTTTGGCCGGTGATGGAGAACGCCATCCTCCTTAATGGGGGATGGTGGAGGTTTGAGGTTGAGATGATGTGGATGATGGGTGAATGGGTGTGGTCGGCAACTATACCATCAAGTAAGTTATGTGAAAAATACATAGAATGTGTTGTTTGTAAATCTATATTTTATAATACTAGTTTATACCTCGGGAGCGTCTCGGAGTTGACAAATCTAATATGACGTGATAAAATGTGAGTTTCAAAAAGCTTAATTTATATATACACAAATTCAAGTAGAAGAAGCGTAGGATGTCATAATTTAATTACCTCAGGAGCCATCCAACGATAGGTTTCAGTTTCTGCAGTCATCATCTTTGTTAAAGATTCTTCTCTTGTCAAACAAAAATCAGCCAGTTTCACAATCTTGTGGTCTGTTGTTAGCAGCAAGTTTTCTAGATCACAGAATAAAGTTTATTACTACAACTTCTATGGTACTTCATCATATATAATCATAAACAACATGACTATTAGCAACAAATTACATATCAATACCAACTAAGTATTACAATCGACGAATTCAACTCACCAGGCTTCAAGTCACGGTGAATGATTCCATGTGAGTGTAAACATTCCACTGCGCGAGCTATATCAAGTGCAAAACCTATAGCAACACGTGTATCCAATCCCCTTGGCCTCATATTTACCAGGTATTTCCTTAACGTTCCACTAGTAAGAAGCTCAGTTATTATAACCATAATTGGTTATTTACACGCTCCGATAAACTGCAATTATGGACATAACACCAATTAAAAAAAACATGCTCAATATTTAAAAAACATTGTTATGATCATATAATCATATTGACATATTACCTTTACTAAGTTCTTGTGTTGCACTTTTTAGACAACATTGCAACTTCCCTCACAAATCTGCCTTCAATCTTTGCAATATTCTCCTGCGTATCTCCTTTGTTTACAATCTTAATTGCTACATTCTTGTTTTAATACCTAAATAAAATACACAAAATCAACTTGAAACAGCTTAAAAACACTTACTAGCCGCTGCTTAAAAAATGCAATTTGAGTAACTTATCAACCAGAAGTATCAAATTCAATAATAATAAATGAAACTAAAAAACTATGAGCTTAAATGTCTTAAAAGTTAAAACATTAAGAAGAAATTATTGAAAATAAAATTGATTTGATTTACTTGCTCTCATAGACCTTAGTATGCGCACCTTCACCAATCTTTAGACCAACAAATAGAAGCTTTGGATTAATCACCCACTTGGCTTCTAAACTAAACTCACCTACAGAATAAAACCCATTTCCAGATCCCATATCCTATTACTCTATCTAAAAAAAACAAAAAAAAACCCATCTTTGGGGATTTATTATTTCACAAACAATATTCAACATTTATGATCCTACACAGTTATAATGAAAACTGTGAATTATTTCAGAAAATCAATTGGGTTTTCTTAGCGAGAGGAATATTCTTGATGGCCCCCTCATGGTAAATGAAATATTATCGTGGTGCAAAAGAAAGTACAAAAGCGTTTTCTTTATGAAGATAGATTTTGAGAAGGCCTACGACAACGTCAATTGGTCTTTCCTTTTATCTATAATGGAACAAATGGGGTTTCCGGATAAGTGGAGGATGTGGATAAAGGGTATTTTGGCTTCCGCTAGATCGGCCGTCCTTGTTAATGGGTCGCCTACTTTTGAATTCCAATGTTCAAAAGGGCTTCGCCAAGGTGACCCGATCTCGCCTTTTTTATTTTTAATTGTGATGGAAGCATTGACTTGTATGTTCAATAAGGCGGTCAAGCTTGGTGCTTTTGAAGGAATTTCGTTACCTAAGAATGAGTTGGATATGTCTCATTTATTCTTTGTGGATGACGCGCTTTTAATGGGAACGTGGTCCAATGGCAATATCAAGACGGCGGCAAGAATTTTAAGGATTTTTTATCTTTGTTCGGGTCTCAAAATAAATATAAATAAGTCTTTTCTGTATGGCACGGGCGTGGAGGATGATGTGGTGGGTAGTTTAGCCGAGGAAGTGGGTTGTCGTGTGGGTACATTTCCTTTCGATTATTTGGGAGTGTCGGTAGGGGCAAACATGAATAGAATCAATAATTGGAGGAAGATTGTTGAGGTTTTTGAGCAAAGACTTTCGTCTTGGAAGGCAAGGCTTCTTTCGATCGGGGGGAGGCTTACTCTATTAAAGTCGGTTCTCCAAAGTCTCCCTAATTATTTCTTTTCTTTATATAGAGCTACGGTGGGGGTCATCGATAAGTTGGAAAGTCTTATGAAATGTTTTCTTTGGTCCGCTACTAGTGAAAAAGATAAAATTCATTGGGTATCTTGGGAGAGGGTCACTAGTGACAAAAGTAATGGTGGGTTGGGGATTAGTCGTTTAAAAGATGTTAATGAGGCTTTGCTCACGAAATGGGCTTGGAGATTTAAAGTGGAGGAAGGGACGTTATGGAAAATCACCATATTATCTTGTCATCAAGGTAGACGTCGTTGGTCCGGTCTTCCGCATGTTTCCGGATCGAGTGGGTGTTGGATGGAGATAGTTAAGAGTTGTGAAAAAACTAAATGCGGGGATAAATATTTTCTGGAGCTCCTGCAAGGCAAACTTGGAGATGGTCGTTCTATTCGTTTTTGGGATGACGTTTGGTTGAGTAATGTTCCTTTAAAAATAAAGTTCCCATTGCTTTACAAAACTTCAAATACAAAAAATGCTTCTGTGAGTAAATGCAAAAAAATCGGGTATTGGGCTCCAGTAGATTTCTCTCGGCCCATGGGGATCTTGGAAGTCCACGAATGGAATGTTCTTGGAGAGTTGTTGGGCCAAGTCCAGTTTAGTGATAAGAAAGATTCTTGGGAATGGGATGGCTCCTCGGTTTTCAATGTTGCGAAGTGTAACACCCCAACCGATGGCGGAAACATCGAGGTGTCACGTAAGAATGAGTATACAGTAGCACATGGTAATCCAAATTTTAATTGAAATAAATATTAAATTGTAAGTATCCAAAAATTGAAATACATAAGAGTTTTAAATGTGGAAATCTAATACATCACACAAGAATCAAGCATGCATAGACTCCTTATTGTCTTCATAAACACTCTAATCTTCATGCATCATTTTTACCTGTTGAGTTGTAAAAATGGGGGGGGGGGGGTCAACTAGAAGTTGGTGAGAATACATAATCCATGTTAAGCATATAGTTTAAGTATAAAAGTCTAGCAATTCGTATGTCTATCGTAAATTTAAGTCTACATGAATAGTATAATATGTTGACATAATCAAACCTCCGACTAGTTTAGGTCCATCCCGTCATCTACGGTTCACCTTAGTAATATGTTGGAACGATAACAATCACCCACGTTACCTATGTAGGAGGTACACGTATCCGGGTGGGGTTGTCAATCCAATAGATCTATTATTGAGTATCGCCGACCTGGCCATAGCTAATGATTATGTAATGTTGAAACTCGTTGAAACTCGTTGAAACTGTTGACTAATTCATGAGGCAATAAAGTTTACTACTAGACATGCATGTTGAATTGCTTAAAATTGTTGCAAGTATAAAGAATCGCATAAACATGATTACGTAAACTCACCTTGGTATAGTATTAGGTATTGAGGAATAGTATAAGTGTAGCCCAATAGATTGCCAAGTATTACCCTATGTATAAGGCAACAAATAAGTCTAAGTCTATCTAGTTTATAAGTATATTCTAGGGTTTCGATTTGGGGATATTCAATTGTTGAATTTATAATAAAATGTTTAAATAAAAGGGAAATTTGATGATTAAATAATGAAAGTCTTTTCATAAGGTTTGAATTTAGGATGTTCACAATAATGTTTTTGAAGTATGAAAATAATTTTTATAAAATTATTTTCTTTAAAATAGATTGTTAAATCTATTTATTACAATTTGTCAATATTTAACTTTAATATTTAAAAACACTAAAATTAAAGAATTATTAGTTTAAAAATTATATTTCTGTTCTAAATGTTCAGAAATAAATTGTATAAAATTTTGGTGCAAAAATATCGAAAATTGAATTTATTATGATTTAATTATGATTAAAACTAACAAAAATTGATTAAAAATATAAAATAAATGATTTTTCTGAATTAAAAATCATTTTAGTAAAGTTTATCATTGTACAAACTCAGGATAATTTTTGTGGAAATTTATAAAATTGTTTTGATATTTTAATGGATTTTTATAAATATAATAGTATAAAATTGATTTAATTATTATAAATATTAAATAAATGAATTTCAGAAAAATAAAAATTGTAGATAAAACTTTTACATCAGATTTGTTAAAAATAATTTTTTTAGAATTTATAAAAAGGTTTTAATACTTAAAAATGAATTTACAAGATTAAATGTAATATATATATATATATATATTATTTGGTTTGTTTTTAAAAAGAAAACAAGTGGAAAAAGGAGTGCCATGGCCGGGACTCGAACCCGGGTGGCAGTGGTTACAAGCGTCCGTCAAAACCACTTGGCCTAGGCCTGTGGTTGTGATTCAACTCTGTTTTAATAATATATATGCGATGCAAAAATCAGTTTTATCCCCAAATCAAATTCACGAGCCCTAGTTTCAGCAATAGATTGATTCACACATCAATAGCCTAATTAATCATAGGGCTATTGATGTGTGATTGCCGATGAACATAACCCACATAAAACATTAAGCTTACAGTGTTGTTTTGATCTCGATTGCTCGGTCAAGCTCAAAAGTCAAAGAACGATCGTGAAATGATAAACAAAGTGAAATGAAGAAGATTGGAGGTAGAGAAAGGATTATTGGCAAGTTGTGAAGACTCGCAGAGGTTCAATTTATAGTGTTGATCGATGGATTGAAGAAATGGTAAGGTTGACCAAGGTTTTAATGTAATACGCGTATATGGGTTTAATTGGTATCAATTGATTGATGTTAATCGTGCATCTTAGTCATACAAGGCCGGTAATCACATATCGTTGCCAAAAGTATACAAATCACGAGTAAAGATGGATGATTAAGGTAAGTCGTATACCTCAGTTGACTTTCCAAGTCAACTGAGGTGAATTTAAGTCGATATATAGTTAAAACAGGCTATGATTATTACAAGTGATAGAGCTGGAGCAGTTGGTCGAGTGTGGGTGTGGTATGGCTGTCTGCCCGGGTTCGAGTCCCGGCAGAAGCCATATATTTTTTTTTTGTTTAACAGCTTAATGGGCCGGACAAGCTGGGCTCAGATGTTTGGGCTTGGGTTGGGCTGGATTTTAAAGGAAGTAGAGGGGGTTTTGGGCTTAGAAGGGATATTGGGTTTGAGTTTGTTTTAGAAAAAAAAATGTTTTTACTATTATGATGAGTATTATTATTATTATTATTATTATTATTATTATTATTTATTAATAAAAAAAATGCATTACATATATATATATATACATATAGGTTGCGAGTTAGGAAAAATAAATATAGACTTGGGCACATTAGTGTAGAATTAAGGATAAAATAAGGGCTTCTTCGTATAGAAATTCGGTGAAAATTTTGCGATGTTACACGAAGGTAAAGAATAAGTTGAAAGTTCAAACAAATATCGCAGGTGGTTTCAAATTTAAATGGGTTTCGTGGGTTCCATTGAAATGCCACGTGTTCGCGTGGAGGGCCGAGATGGATAGGATTCCGACGGTGGAAGCTCTTTCCAAAAGGAATATTATTATTCCCAATGACCGATGCAAGCTTTGTGAGGCCGATTATGAGACGTCGAAACACATTTATTGTGGCTGTGGATTTTCTTGCGGAGTGTGGTCTCACATTGGCAAGTGGTGCGGTCTGAAAGCTAGTTTGGCTACCCAATTGAGCGATCTTCTCTTATTACATAAACAAGCTCGTGGTGGAAAGTGGGGAAAGAGGATAGTTCATGGGATTGTGATGGTTTCGCTTTGGATGATTTGGAAGGCCCGAAACAACAAGACTTTTAACAAGATAGAACCAAAGATCCTTTGTGTGATTGGTAGTATAAAATCTACCTCGTTTTTGTGGTTAAAGAATAGATCCCAATTTAAAGACTTATGTTGGGATGATTGGTGTAATAACCCTTTGTACATGTTATAGTTTAGGGTGTTTGTCCTTGCTTTGAGGACTTACCCTTGTGTTTTAATGAAAGTCAATGTTCAAAAAAAAAATATATGGTTTCATACCAATAGTTTCCAATACTTGTAGTATAACAATCAATAATCAACATAGAACAATATTCAACATTTAAATGGTATAGAGGCTTGGTTTGCAAGTGGATTTTTAAACGTTTAAAGAATTGGTCATTTGGATGACGATCTGAAACTTTTAACAATTAATATTGGAATGTATGGTGTGATTTAGAGTTGCAAACACGTGGGTTGGTCCAGATTCAAGTTTAGGTGCAATTTGGAGGTGTAAGATCCGTTTTTGTTAACACAGGTCAAGTTTAGTTCGGGTTTTTGACCCGTTTTGCGATCTGGTTTGAATCGGCTGGATTCGATATAAGTTTTTAACAAGTTTCGATCTGGTTTCATGTTTGTCGGGTTATGTTTAACGTGAATTCGCTTAACTTCGGTTATATATATGTGTATGTTTATATGTAAAATGACTTTTTTATAAAAAAAAAATATGGTTTTCATCAATCGTTTTACTTCAAAATTATGGTTTTGATTGGAATTTGATGTAGTTTAAAAGCCCTGTAATTTCGTTTCATGCTGTGCCTTAGTTTCGTCGATTGATTTAGGGTTAAGACTTAGAGAAACTATAAAGGCTAAAAGTGTAAATTTAGAAAATAAAGTTAACCAAATCTATACTATATTACTAGTAGAGTGCCCGCGCGATGCAGCGGAGAACACAAACACTTTTAAGGGTGTGTATGGTTTGGTTATGTTCGATTATTAGCCTCAATCGAAACTAAAATCAAAAGTCATCAATTAATCAATCTTATTAAACAATTGGTTCCTTGGTTTGGTTAGTATTGTTAGAATATCGGTTTTTAGTCCGGTTTAGTTAATTTTGGTGAATAAAGAAAAACAAACTTTTGCTAAAAACTTTTTGCCTAGAAGTACATGAAATAGAGGTAAAAAATAGGCTTGTAAACAAACAAAATGTTCATGAGCTGTTCGTGAACTTGTTCGGTGGGAAGTTCGCTTATGTCGCTTATTTAATAAACGAACAAACATGAACAAACGTTGAGTTTGTTCATTTATGTTCGTGAACGTCTGTTTATGTTCGTTTAAGTTTATTAATTACATACGTAGTTATATTTACATAAATACAAATATAAATTAGGCTTTAGCTACTTGTATAAATATATAACCAATTAGTAATTGGGTTTTTTCAGTAATACAAAATCGATCACATTTAATATGTTCGTGAACGTCCACTTATGCTCGTTGGTGAACTGTTCGTTTAGGTTTAAACGAATGAACATAAACGAACAAGAACATGACAAATTTCTTAATGAACGAACATGAACACAACAATGTGTTTGATTATATGTTCGTGTTCGTGTTCAGTTAAAATTAAATGAATATTTGGTTCGTTTCCAGGCCTAGGTATAAAAGCTAAGAATTTCAAAACTCCCTATATTTATACCGTCACTACAATTCATAAACCTATGTGCTTCAAACCATATTAGAGTATAATTTGCTATATACTTTTAATTAAAATTTTGATTTTTTACGTGATTAACAATATCTAGAGGTGAACAATAATTAAAACTCAACCGAAATCGAACAAAAACATACAAAACCGAACTGAAAATTAACTAAAACCGAGTTAACCTAATATCGGGTTTTTTTTGTACCCTAAGTTAACCAAAATTAACAAACCAAAACTGAACATTTATACATTTATATCTTTTATATATCCATTACATGTATTTATACATTCATTTCATGTGCTTCTAATCAAAATTTTAACCAAAGTTTGGTTTTGGTTATTAACCAAAATTAACTAAACTGGACTAAAAATGACAATCTAACCAAATAGACTGAACCAATTAAACGTTTGGTTAACAACATTGATAAACTGATAATGTCGATTTTTGTTTTGGTTGAGGCTTATAACCAAACTGAACCTAACCCAACCATGAACCACTAAAAGCGTTTGTATTCTCTACCACATCGTGCGGGCATGCTGTTATAGTTTAACTAATTTGGGTTAACTAAGGGTACAAAAAGAAAACGATAACCAATTTTAAGTTAAATCGGATATTTTCAGTTTTCAAAAGATTTTGGTTCAGTTTTGTCAGTTTTTTGGTTTGGCTTCGGTGAACGGTTTAGTTATTGCTCACTCTTAGATATCGTTAATCACGTAGCACATAAAGATTTTTTAAAATAAAAAATAACAATACTATACTCAAATTAAAGATAATAAAATGCTCATTATTATGATGTAATTTTTTTATAGAAGTATAAACGTATGCAAAAAAAAATAACTTTAAAAATCATGAGTGATGGTTTGCTTAAAATAAGGAAAAGAAGTTTAACTATAATTTAAATAAATAAAAGTTAAGTAAGTTTAAGGGATTAAAGTGAAAATAAGATAGGATATTAAAATGTAAATAATGTATGAACGACTATTTTACCCTCATTTCAGGGTTATTAATGAAAAATAAGTTCTTAACTTTTGTGTATCTTAAACTACCCCTCACTCATGCATTATAATATAGTATAGATATAGATAATGCATAAGCCAGGGGTATTTTAAGATACCTAAAAGTTAAGAACTAATTTTTCATTTATAACACTAAAATGAGGGTAAATTAGTCATTCATACATTATTTACACTTTAATTCCCTAATTCTTAGTTAGTAATTACATTTTCCTCCCCTCCCCTACAAAATTATAATTCTTTTATTTAATTCTATCATAACTTTAAAACTATTATATTTTAAAAACATTCGAATATACCATGACGACCAGCTCATTTTTGTCGACATTACGGTGTTTGTCGTAGTTAATACCGATGTGTGGATTGAAATGTACAAGAAACAATGCTTATGTACAAGTGACTATTGCATTTTATTTGTTTTAAATACTAACTAGATGAACCTTTCTGTACCCAAACATTCGAATTATTACATGAAATTTTCTATTGTAGTTACATCATTTACTAGATGTTGACCCAATGGCCAACCCCCTGTTCCTGTTAAGTGGCCCACTGTTGCTTGGTTAGCATCTGATGAAACTGGACACAAGACCAGTGTCACCAAGCTGCTTGATGGGTTCATGACTTAGTTGATCGCATTTGAAGTCTCCAGCCATGGAATTTTCGTAGGCCACGGCTCAATTGCTGGCGATATCATGCATAGTAAAAAAACTTAAACAACTAATTGAGCAAAATTAAGAAACAGAGAGAAAAAGGGATAATCATTTAAAATGAGAATTATATACTAAAAAAGCCAAACCACTGTAACCTCATGAATTTTCCCATTTATTTTGCATTAAAGTATTTCCCGATCCATGATATAAAGTCTAATTTATTTCTAAGTATTCTTATCTTTATCCGTGCACTCTATTTTTCTAAGTTCTTTTTATCATTGTACTTAAAAAAAATCTTCAATCATGACATATGTCCTATCGTAATTCTATTTATAAAATCGTCATTTTATAAGACGGTGTTTTTATTTTCTAATTCAAACTAATGATATTTTTTATTTCTTATTTAAAGCTAATCATTTTTTCCAATTACATTTATAATCTCAAACAAGGAAGATATAAATTCGTTTCAAAGTATATATATATATATATATATATATATATATATATATATATATATATATCAAAGCCTTGAGTCCTAGTCAAAGTCCTGGTCAAAGTCCTAGTCAAACAGTCAAAGTCTTAGTCAAATAGTCAATTCATCATAAAACCTTACTTTATGGTGTTGACCAATTCTAATGGCTAATTGACTCCAAAACTAGTATAAAAACCCACTATGACCATTATACTTGGCACCTCTAAATCGATTGTTTCAATCCGATTAAACTTTCCCTCATACCTTTCTTCTATAGTCTATTACTTCTACAATTGAAGCTTTGATTATAAGCTTTTGTAATTGCCAACTTTGGGGCTACACATATTCTATTTCTCGAGACTTAATACTTTGCTAAGGTAAGTTTTACATAGCCCCTTTTCTATTATCACCATTTTTGGGGTGGAACATGTTACAACATTCTATATGCAATTCAATCATCAAAGTATCTATGTGTTTTTCTATGTTGCATTATGTCTTAAACATGACTAGGGTAAGCACAATTCTAGCATAATCATTAACATTGATCAGCCGACGGTATACAATGATAGATCTATTGGACTGACAATCCCACCCGGATACGTGCCTCCTACAAAGGTAGCGTGGGTGATTGTTATCGCATAACATAATCGAGTGAACCATGAGCGTATGGGATGGACCACAATATAACAGTCACAAGGGTTGATTATGCACTCGATTTACTTCTAGTATGTTTTCACATATGGACTAGACTTGCCATGACACTTGAATTGTACAAATTTTATTCAATTATCAAAACCTATGTAATTCTCACCAACTTTTGTTGACCCAAAATATTTTCAAACTTAACATGTTTCAGGTTATTGCTTGCTTGAAGATTAGAGTTAATGCTTGAAGATGTGTACTTAGTATTGTTCATTTTGATGTACAAATTCTTGTAGAACAAATGTATGTAATGTAATTAAATCAATTATTGAAATTTATTATTCACCATGAGCTACTGAACAATCATCAATACGTGACATCCCGATGTTTCCGCCATCGGTTGGGGTGTTACAACCACATACTTTTAACTAATTCTATGACAGAGTAAACAAAATATTGTTGATAATAATTGTGTTCAATTTAAAAAATATATAAATTTAATAATGACATTGATAGCAAATTACACATGTTTTAAAATTGATAAGTTTTAAAAAGTTCGTATTTTATACATTGCTAATTTACACAGTTCGCATTTTTCTAAATAATAGTAGACATAAGATTAAACAAATAAACTAACTATATGTAGTAATATTATAAATGCATATGTATAATCCAAATAATTTAAAATATTTTCTGATAAAGTTATTCAAAATCCTAAGTGACTTGCACCCTTTTAGGTTAAAATCCTAAGTTGTAAACTCTTAGAGATAATAAACTCTTAGAGATAATACTAAAAATGCTAAGTTAGTTGCACTGCATGTTATTCAAATAATTGTTCTCTAGAAACTCTTAGAGATAATCTTAAAAATCCTAATTTAGTTCTACCCTTTTAGGTTGCATGTTATTCGAATTAATGTTATATATAAACTCTTATAGATAATACTAAAATCCTATGTAAGTTGCACAATTTTAGGTGCAGGTTATTCGAATATTTTTTCTATATAAGATCTTACTAGTTTTTATCCCGGGAGCGTCCCGGGTTGAAATATCTAATATGACATAATAAAATATCTAATAAGACAACATAATTAATGGCT
This sequence comes from Ambrosia trifida, assembly GCA_028751855.1. Lineage (NCBI taxonomy): Eukaryota > Viridiplantae > Streptophyta > Magnoliopsida > Asterales > Asteraceae > Ambrosia > Ambrosia trifida. The sequence continues at coordinate 18,910,361 of CM054130.1, forward strand.
TACCAATATATGATTAATGATTATTATTATTATTATTATTTATTTTAAACAAATCTCTGTCATAATTATCATATTATTATTTTAAAAAATTGATGGGTCTCACCTAATCCCAGGCCCGACCCAAACCCACAATTTTTTTAAACTAATCCTAAACCTGACACAATACATGTCAGGTTACAAAAAATAGTTGTTTTTTTCTCCGTTTTTTATATAGCACTATGGTACTCGTTGGAAAGATAATAAAACGCTCGTTAATTTGGTGTAATTTTTTTTCTTTAAAAAATCTCGTATATAAAAGATATTAACGTTTAAAAGTTATGAGAGAAAACATGAGAGAGAAAATAATAAAAGTTTAATATTTACATTTATTAAATTAGATATTTAATAGATTAGGTTAAACCATATTTAAACCATATTTATTCATTTTTTTAATTGGTCTAGAGTTGCCACATCACATCATATGTGGCATCTCTCAAAGGGGAGATTGCATAAGAGTATGACATGTAAGATTAATCCCTTTGCAATATATATATATATATATATATATATATATATATATATATATATATATATAGATTTGTGAGTATTTGTACTTCACAATTCCCTGCTCCTATCAAACACATACGTTGATTTTACAGGTATTAAAATTCCGTTGCATATGTTCTTTATAACCTTTTATTGTTCTATATTCATACGTAACAGTCATTCATCTAAATTAATATTCAGTTGTTTTCGCTGATCAAGATTTACCCTTTCAGAAATTTACAATGTTTCTTGAATTACTTTATAATTTCAATATTAAATCTTTGTAGTTAATAGACACGTGTAATGTTTATAATGTATATCCACCACAATAATGCTACAACAAATATTATACGAATGTAAAATAAGTATCACAATGCAAAGTGTCGCTCCCACCGCATCGCGCGGGTTTCCTACTAGTTTTTTAATAAAGTTAGCCTAAAACACAATAGTATAGTAAATTTAGAAAATAAAAAACATAAAGAATGAAAAATTAATATAGGTGCAATTTTTCTAATAAAAAACTAAAAGAAAATCTACTTAATTCTTTCTAAAATTAATTTATGTCTACAATTAATTTATGTTTAAATGGTGATATAAACATGGGTATGTAGCGTCTCTTTGCATTCCTACACTTTGTCTTCCTTTGTTTGACTCGCCGGAGACTTCTCATCACCGGCGTCTGTATGACTCTCTAACAATTGCAGGTTTGTTATTCGTATCATCGTTTATCTTCTATTTCATCACCAAAATACGCAGCTTTAGTTGATTGTGTAGTTACATTCATCTTTCAAGGGTTTATGACGTATCTTTTCTTTATTTGTTTTCAATCTGGTACCAAATTAGAGCAAATTAGGTCTTTTTTTTTATGTATTTTGTAAGGTACATACATAATTGGCTCTCATATAGCATACAATGTTGCTTGATCATGGTTGTGTTTTGGGTTTAGGGTTTTAGGTGAAAGCCTTACGATTTTCCCCAAATTTTAGGAATTGTGTTCAGATGGAAGATTTATTATTATTATTATTATTATTATTATTATTATTATTATTATTATTATTAATATTGTTGTTGTTGTTATTGTTGTTATTGTTATTGTTATTGATCTTAGGGCAATATTGCCAAACAGCCCCTTAGTGATTGGGATAAGTCAAGTGTCATGCTTGATTTGATTATTGATCTTATGTTAGGTTAAGCGTCATTGTAGAGAATCTTACATCTTAAAAGTAGGTGATTTTATACCAAGTTCGTAGTTCATTATTTTAGCTAAAGTATAATTCGGTCCGTTCAATTAATAGTCTCATGGAGGATATTTTCTTGTTTTTGGTTGTTTTCAGTTTGGAATATGTTTTAGTATATGGCGATGTCAATGGATGTCATTAGAGTATAAATCGTGCTTTAAGCCTTCGGTTTAGGCACAGTCTTGTTGTATTTTAGCTTGTTATATTTTTTCCGTCCTCCTTTGATGTTAGTGTTGGAAAAATCGGGGTTAATCGGCGTCTAGTCGCTACTCTGCTGGCCACTAATAGTAAATTTTAGGTAATCGGTGAATTAATCGCTAGTTGGCCCTAATACTTAAAAATGTGTCTAGGAGGGGTTAAAACTTGTCTGCTTAAAAAAGTAACATATAAAAATCCTAATCCAAATAATCCTCATTAATCGCTAGTCGGTCGGTACCCCATCGGCCAACTAGGGTCTAGCGATTCTTACAACCATGCTTGATGTATTTAATCAAAGTTTCTTCTGATAGCAGAAACTAGAAAAAAGATTACAACCTTAGTTATGTCATAGTATCATTCTGTTATACCTTTTGTGCAGCTCACATTGGTTATTTACTCGTATCCTGTAGGATTGAACATCATTTAGAGAATCAGCAGGAACTTGACACTTGTCACAAGGTTGGTCAATCATTTGATGTTTTGTTTTCATGATTTTAGTATCTGTACTTAGATCATATTAGAAAAGTTTTTTATGATTAGAAAACGAGGAGAACGTTCTTATTGCTAGCCGATTTCACATACACATTGGATATTTTTATAAATCTTGCCCTAGGTTACAGAGACATGCTAAGCAGCTGGTAGTATGGAGAAAGCAGAGAAAAATGATGTCTCTAGCAACTTGCAGGATTCCAAATTTGTAGAATTCTGGGTTCCTGTTCAGCTTTCAAACGTGCAGCTTGAACAGTATTGTGCTACTCTACTTTCTAATGCTATGGTTCTTCGTTCAAGCTCAAAAAATGATACTCTCGGGGTTCTAGAGAAGATTTTTGCTACCAACCGAAAGGTTTGTTCTAGGCTTCTAGCTTTATTCTTTCATAAATTCCGTCTTTTGAATCTGAAATATGCTAACTAAAGTGGTAATATTGGATAATCCACATTAGTTAAATAAGCTTAAACTAATCTTATTTAATGATGTAAGAAAAAAAAACAATATTAATTGACCATGGTTTACAAAAGATAGAAAGTTTGAAGTAATACCCTTATAAACTGAGTTGACAAATAGATAATTACTACTGTACCATTACAATTAGGATCTTTGTTGATTTTGTTTTTGGTATCCTTCATGTTGATTTATTTGGAATGAGTGTGTTTCTAATCTATTTCTACAAACGAATCATGTAATTAAGGAATGATGTCATGATTTAGATCTATGCTTTTAGCGTTTAATTTTCAGTTTTTTATAGTTAATATAGTAAAGTTCCTTTTCTTTTCTTCATATATTGGAATAATTTTGCATAACTTTTAGATAACATGTGCTATGCTCAAAAGTTTATATATAGATAGTAAACAACTGTTCATTGCCAATTTTATTTTATTTATCTTTTCCCATCTTGAAGTGTTGTAATCACCCCTACACCGTGGATCCCAAAGTTCAACAATCACTTATGAAGGATAAGGACCAAAACATGGTAGTAGATATTGGAACAGAAGCAAGTGGCAAACTACAGTTTCTTGACCACATACTACCCGAAATCCAAAAGCGGCAGCAAAAAGTGCTTATCCTTTTTCAGGTATGTATAAATCAATGATCTTGTAATTTTAATAAAAAATAAGGTATTAAGGTCCAACTCATTTCATGAATTCTTTTTCAATATAGCATACAATTGGTGCCTTTAGTGGTTCTCTTTCGCTTGGACATATATTAGTTGATTTTGTCCATCGAAGATTTGGTCAAAACTCATACGAACATGTGGATGGGGTTCCAAACTTCTCCTTAAAGAAGCAAGCCGCTATAAACATGTTCAATAAAGATATGACTAAATTTATTTTCTTGCTAGAATCGCGCACGTGCCATCAGAGCATTAAATTATCGTCAGTGAATGTTATTATCATATTCGACAGTGAATGTAATCCATTTAATGATTTAAAATCATTGCAAAAGTTATCTATCAATTCACAGTCGGAACAAATCATGATATTCCGATTATACTCTGCATCCACCCTAGAAGAGAAAATTCTTAAACTTGCAGAGAACAACATGGCTCTCGATATCAGGCCACAGAGTTTAAGGAGTAATTATGATGCTTTACTCACGTGGGGGGCCTCTGACTTATTTGACAAATTGACCAAGTTTCATAGTCAAACTGTACTAAATATCTCATCTGAGGAATCTTTTCTAAAGGATGTGGTGGACGAGTTTTTATATATACTTTCTCACAAAGGTAAAAGCTATGATACAACATCGAAATCGATCATCACTCGAGTTCAAAATTGTGGAATTTATGGTAAAAATACCCTGATACATGTTGAGGTAAAAACACATTTACCCGAAGGAGTTCAACCTTATATATTTTGGAGAAAACTATTGGAGGGACGGCTGCCGGTTTGGAAATTTGTATCTGAATCAACTCCACGTCTAAGAAAAAGACCTAATTATATTTTTGATTCGCCACCTCAGAGCCAAAGTGGTGTGGATGGTGGTTGTGTAAAGACACGTAAAGTGACTGTAAATATTAATACCATTGAACCTGCTCAATTGAGGACTGTAAGTGAAGACGAAACTGGAGGAGTAAATGAAGGTAAATGAGCAATATTGTATTTTTTATAAATGTATATGATTCTTTTTTTATTTTGTTTTGTGTAACCGAGTGACTAGTAAGTTAAGATATAGACATGTTCTTTCAGGAGTTTCTGCAGCAACCAACGATTCTCGGTCATTGTCTGGTGATCGGTTTTGGTCAAGGGTGGTCAATAACGAAATGAATTTATCTGATTTCTTAAAGCCCACTGTGTCTGAGCTCTGCAACATTCTCAAGTTTTCGGTACTTTCTTGAATATTGCGTAGACTTGGGGCGATTTTAGTACAAATCGAAACGGGCTGGATTGACATGCAAACACTTTTGTTCATTTTCTATAACTTGCTAAATAAATCAATGCTTGATTACAGATATTATAGCATTTTTTAATTTTCAGAATAGTAATGATTTGCAAGGCTATATAGTGACTTTTAACTCATCTTACCTACCCGTTTCTCAACTCAAAACTGCAGGAGGATGTGAAGATTGTAGTAGAAACATTTCTTGAATTTGTCCTTGATAATTATAAAGTCAGCAAGGAACATACAAGTATATTACAGGCTTTCATTATATCAGTGGTACTTTCTTATAACAAACTGAATGCCCCTTTTTTTTTTTTGACAATATTTAATGTATTTACTTAAATGATTTATTTCATATTTTAGTGTTGGATTGGTTCTTCTCTAGCCAAAGATAAAATTGATAGGAGTGAGTCCTTCGCTCTTGCAAAGAAGCACTTCAATTTCAGCTGCGATGAAGAACAAGCAGAATCGGTGTACAAAAAGCTGAAACAAGTAAAGGGAACATTTTTAGAGCGCACACAAGTTCGCCCTGCTGTAAAAAATTGTGTTTCTGCACCAGAAGGGGTCAAACTAGGGATTGATTCGAGTCAACATATCACTAATGAAAATGTTTCTAGAAAGGCCGTAGAAAAGGCTGAGAAGATTAACACAGAACGGGATGAAAAGATGGTAGGTTTAGAGAATAATTACAAAGTGGAAAAATCTCGGCTGGTGCACTCTGATAACCATGAGGTGGCCCCCATTTTACCCGAAATCCCAATTGAAGCGCAAAGTCATGATGAACTTGTGTGTGAAGGTGCTAGTGACATTGAGTCTACTGGTTCTCATACTTCTGAAAAAGAGATGGTTGATACAGCGGTATCAAGTGAGCAGATTGGAGAAGTTCCAGCTCTGCAGCTGGATGATGACATGGAGGTTGACGTGGCAGACAAAGTTGACTCTGGTCATGAAACTTCTAAAGGTGGTACTAGCAGTCCTGATGTGTCACATGACGTTGAAGACCCTGTTGAAAAGCTGAAAGTGTTAGAAAGAGAATTTGCCAACAGGTTGGAAGAACATGAAAAATTGTGGGAGAATCGCTTTGAAGAGCTAAAGGTAACAATGCTGTCAACCGTGAGACAGGGGGCAAATGAAGACCATGATGATTCTTGTAGTTCCGGTAGTGGTAATCCAGTGTGCACAACACCGTCTGTTCAGTCGTTTTCTTCTACCGCTTCATTTCATGTAGGTTATTTGCATTTTGCATAGTCAGAATTCTTATTTTGTTCATCATGTGTATCATAACTATAATTTAAACTTCTTTAGTCTTTTCAGGAAATCCAAAACGAGCATCTTCAACAAGAACCACTTCCAGAAAGTGGAGTTCAAGATCGAGAAATTAATGTTGGTAATCTGCAACTGTCAGGTGCCGGTCAACTTGATCGTATCATTCTAGATGATGAACCAGATTCCCCGTCATCTACTGACCCAATGGTTGTTGAAACTTCATCTGATACGCTTTCACCATGCGGACCATTACTTGAGCCAGAATCTGATGAACATTTGGAAGGTCTTGCTGCGGCTGATGAGACGCCTTATGAGGAACAACAGCCTCGTTTGGCTACATCTGTTGAACCCGCACCACTGGTTAATGCAATAAAAATGTTTGATAACCTTACTAACAGTGTGAGCCCTCAAATGCTAGATCAAACCGATCCACTTGAAGCTGAAGCAGAGCGGTTACACACAGAGAAAGATAATGTAACCAAGTCCCATCAAGAAACGGTCAGTCATTCATTGCTTTATTTATCTTGATAAGTCAACTCATATTGATTGACTTTTCATCATGCTGTTGGTTTTGCTTTCGTGCAGAAACAAAGGCTAGATACCGAATGTGAAAAGGAAATAGCGGAAATCGTTGCTCAAATAAGACTCAAGTATGAAGCTAAACTTCTAGAAGCAGATGCAGATTATAACTCGGAAAAGATGGAACTTGAGACCAATATCAACACAGTAATCATGAGCAGAATGTTGGCTGAGGCTTTCAGATGTAAGTGTCAAAATCTCACTCCTTCTGGCGATCCAAGTATATTTACAGGGGAAAAATGAACAATGAAGTAATTGATCTACGTCCCAGAAGAAGAAAAAAAGGAGGTCTGATTTGTAGAAGTCTCGCTGCAATCCAGCAGCCATCACCGTCGTTGCCTGTTCAGATAGTTCACCAACCAGCGGCTCTGCTCTCAACCACACCAAGCAGACTACCACCACCACCTGCTCTCTTGCATTATCGAGTCTACTGATGTCGCTCTCTCGATCGACTGACCGTGGCCCTGCTCCTCTGTATTTTCTGGCCTCATGCAACCCGCAGGGCACCACTACTATTTTTGGCCACCAACGAAGGTACTCCTCGACCTTTTTTAAAGTTTTGGCAACTGAAGCTTGAAATTTGTTTTGGGGGGTTGGGGCAAACTCTAGTGAGTCCGAAAACATTAAGTTAAAAATGTTAATTGAACGGTTTTGTTCACTGGTCCGGCCCTAGGGTTGCTCATTATTCAGTTTGAAACCATTAAACCGTGCGCACCTGTCATTGGTTTGGTTTCACAGTCGTTTTTTAATCGGTCAGCTGGTTTAGGAGCTTTCATACCGTATTGAACAGTTTAGTTTATGGTTTATACTTGATACCGGTTGAGAAAAACTGAATGGTACCATAGAATTTTTGGCCATGTGACCTTTATTGTGTGGACTTTTAATTATTATAAGTTGGATTATACACATGATTAGAATTTTGCTTAACAATACGATATAGAGAGTCGATCTTTAAAGTTTTAACTCTTGGAATGCCTTCTTATGGTAAAGGCACAACAAGCGTAAACTGTAAAAGCAAACGAAGCCAAATTTTTAGTAACGGTTTGTTTTGGTTTTAATTTTCCAAGGGTTTGATTTTAGTTTACCATGATCTAAAGCAGTTGCTAAAGTTTTGGCTCTTGGATTGATGGTTTTAGATCTAAGGTGTTGCAAAAGTCGGATTCCAAGGCCTTTATAAGTCGGAGAAGTTCAAACTCAGATTCCAAGGGTGTTACTGTTACGGTTTTGTAGTACCCCCAACTCCTCAGTCAGCTGACTAGAGAACGCCTAGCGACTTCTGCTGCAACACTTCTAAAACCAGTCAAAACCGTAACAGTAACACCCTTTTGAGGAACGAGGTGGTGTTTTTTATTCTAGCTTGCCATGGTTTTTATTTCCTTTGGGCAAATGTTTTTGTCTTGCTCTCTGTTTATTCATTTCGTCATTTGTTGTATTTGATTTGGGTAACTTACTAAATTTATATTATATATACCAATTTATAGGTTTATATAATCTTTAGAGCCCTCGGATGTGGTCGAATATGGGAAAGTAAATAAGAACTGCTGCATGGCATGGAAAATTCGTGAACTGTAAATGTTGCTTGGCAACCTTTCTACCCGTAAACGTTATTAATAAGTGTTGTTTGGTTGGACATTTGGATGATGGTGCAGAATGACTATTTTACTTGCTCTGCACTATTTTGTGTGGAATGAAATGTATCTGTTTGGTTCGAGCTTTGAATGAGTATACTGAATTATGAAAAAGTTATAGAAGACAATTACAAGCGTCATATAAAATCCAAATTACATGTAAATCCTTCAAAATCTATGGATTGGCATACTAAAATTCAAATGTAAATTAATACGTTGTTTACAATTGTAATTTTATTTATTTGAAATTAGCTAATTAGTTATTTGGTCACACAACCTAGTCATACACTCGATGCGTTGAGAACACCGTTCTATGTTAATGCATTGGCAATCACTTTCTCCACTTTTGTTTAACTATTCGAAAGCGTTCATTACATCCATTTAAGGCTAGCTTATCGTGTCAGACACGGCTTGTTAAGATACAAACATGATAATAAACGGACATGGAACAGGTAAACACAAACACAACGTGATAACTTTTCGTGTCTTTTTTTCAAGAGTTAAATGCGAATTTCGTCCCTGAGGTTTGGTCCAGTTTGCCACTTCAGTACAAAAAAGTTTTTTTTTGCAATTCAATACCTGAGGTTTGGATTTTATTGCTATTTTCGTCCTTTTCACCAATTCAGTTAAAAAAAACTCGTTATGATCAGTGGTAGTTTTGTCTTTTACCTATAATTTAAAAGTTTAATAAAAAAATCTTTAATTTTTACCTAAATACGAGACATTACCCTACCTCATCCCCACCCTACTCTCTCTCTCTCTCTCTCTCTCTCTCTCTCTCTCTCTCTCTCTCTCTCTCTCTCTCTCTCTCTCTCTCTCTCTCTCTCTCTCTCTTAACATCCTCTCTCTCTCTGTGTACTACATCCTCACCAAAATTAATAATAATAGTGGAATGCCCGCGCGTTGCCGCGGGTATGTATTTTTATTCACATTTTAAATTGCCAAAACTTTATACACCATACTGTCATTTATCCAATCCGATCCGTGCTTGATTTTTATTTGCAACATTTAGTTACACACATCAACCAAATAGCCTTTAACCTACTCGTTACAAAGTGTTAAATAAGGCTTAGCCTTTTCTTGTGGTGATAATTCAAATTCCATTGGTAAAAAAAAAAGTTAATCCATTAAAAAAAGTTACATGAATTAATCTATTACTTGGTAATGGTTATAGGTAACAAAAAGTTAATACATGAATTAAATGTATTGAATGGTGCAATTGATTTGTATTAGTGACTTGTACATAAGGGCATAGATGGAAGAAAATGGTAAAAGTTAGAGATTTATGCATGAGACCTTTTGTATGCCATCTTAAAATGATGGTGAAATTACCTTCTTACCCATCTCTCCTCCTTAATAAGGTAGTAGAGATAATAATAATAATTTCAAGTCTGCATCATACTTCATACACTCATTACCCTCATCTATCTCTCTCTATGTATCTATTATGCCCTCTTTGATGCTTGTGGAGAACTGGAGAAAGTGATACGTACCTGCTCACGACCCAAGCCACAACTCATGGCCATGCAAGTGACTCTCAAACTAAACCACGTAGGCCATGTCACTTAACCCATTGCATGCATCCAAAAGCATAATATAAGAACGTGGTTTCTGCATTTGGTTTATTTATGCAATTATTAAGTGTTTAGTAGAGTAAGTCTTTGTTTATCTTTCAATTAGTGGGTAGTGTTTCCTTTAAATTAGTAAGTAGTGGGTTAGGTAGTTTATTTTGTGTTTGAGCCTATAAAAGGCATTCTTGTTATTCTTTTTAGAAGGAATGAAAAATTAAAAGAAAGCTTTGTGCTTTGATCCTTTTTCTATCTTGATTTTTCTTGGAAGTTTTGTAAGTTTTTCTTTGTAAAACCTATCAGAAAGGAAGAAAGGTTTGACTACTAGTGTCAAATGGAAGAAAAGGCACGGAACTTGATTGGGGTATTTGAGCTTTTACTACTAATTTGGTAGTTATAGATTTTCCAGCAGTGATGAGCAAATAATTTAAATGTAACCGAAACGAGCAATTAACCAATGGTACGGTCTCTCTCTCTCTCTCGTGTCCATCCCTGTCTCTCCTTCTCCATCTCACATAAACACTCAAGTTCCACCCTTCTAGATCCATCCAATCCAGAACTCGCCGGTGGATAACCGGAATCCACCTGAAACCCACCACCATAACTCGTCGAGTCGTCGGAGGAGAAACAGGAATTGTGATCGGGATTCATAACAGAAACAGAGGAAAGAGTTGGGGTTGGGGTTCGGTAGGAATATAGAGGTGGTTATAAAAAGGGAAGGTGATAACCGGAGGAGGTCCTCCTCTGTTCTTTCTCGATAAACACACATATGTGTGTTATTTGTGGTTTGCAGAAAACAAAGCTAAGGAGGAGGGGTTTATGTATAGAGGGTGTTTTATATTCAAGTGGGTAAGTTTTAAGTGGGGTGGTGGAGTCAGGGTGGTTATGGTGTTGGAGGTGGTGGAGGTGGTGGAGTCAGGGTGGTTATGGTGGCTGAGAATGGTTAGGGTTTCATTTAAAAAGGGGAAAATAATAATATGATGAAATGTCTAAATTGTCTCTCATTTAAGTAGCAAAATGACAACCCTACCCCTGATCTTAACAGAATTTTTTAACCCAGTTAGTGAAAAGGACGAAAATAGCAAAAATATCCAAACCTCGGGTATTGAATTGCAAAAAAAAACTTTTTTGTACTGAAGTGGCAAACTGGACCAAACCTCAGGGACGAAATTCGCATTTAACTCTTTTTTCAAACATAAACACGAACCTTTTTATAACATGTTAACACGGTAAGACACGATAAAAAACAAAATTTAATTAGAAAAATTCTAGAAACTTATCATGTGGCATATATTGTGACACATCTACTACTTTTCCTAGGGTAATTTCTTAATGAACATGACGTAAGTTTTCATCCTACACGTCTACACACATTGAAATGACCGTATGCTTCATCATCAGCTTTCTTTAATTTTTGCACAAGTTTGCATACAAATCTCAAATCACTTACATTTTTATATGAGATTTTTTTAACATGATATTTTACCCCATTTATTTCTTCACCTATTTTAAAAACGAGATTTTTAAGAAAAATCAAATTTTAAAAAAGCATTTTTGTTTTCTTTTCAAAACATGAGTTTCTTCAAACGCCATTACTTCTAACTGATAATTTTTTAATCACGACGATTTTTATAAAGTGATTATTTTAAACAATCTTATTTTAAAACAAGGCATTGTATTGAATTCAATTTTTTTTTAACGAGATTTTTTTCTTAGGTGTCATTTGTTTAAATTATATTTCTAAAACATGACATTATTAAATTCTATTTTTAAAAACGGTATGTTAATAAATTATTTTTAAAACATGGCATTGTTTAAAAAATATATTTCTTAAATGAGAGTTCTTAAACATAACATTCTTTACATGTTAAACATCTGTAATCTATAATCTATATCTATAATCTATAAATACTAATAAATAAAACCATTTAGTGACACATATTACCCATCTAGACGGCCCTTCACTAAATTTCCCCTAATTTTGACACATGTCACTTTAAAAAATATTTCATTCACTAATTCTCCTCTCCTCAATACTTGATACGTGTCCCTCTCAACACCTAAATCTCTCCATTAACCCTCTCTTCAAAATTAATAACTTTCATTCTTAATGATATCTCACATAATCTCTTCCTTTTTACAATATTCTCTTTTTCAATCAAAACCCTAAACAAAATTCTAAACCCTTACCGAATTTCTCTTCCTCTAATTGTTAATCGTACGTATCATCTATCAGGTAAGAATTCGTATAACTTCTGTAACATCGCGTTATTTTTACTTTTCATGTATTTTAAATTCTATACTAAACAAATTCTAAGTTCGCCTTTATTCGCTTCTTTCATGTTACTCTGGCCTACCAATTCTTGACGAGTCGTCAATATAATTTATCCTAATCAATTTAGAAACTCATTTAATTAATATCTTAATATTTATTTATTTTAAACATATATATTCATAATAATACTTTTAGTTAAAAAAAATGCACAAATTGACGTTGACTTTTGAAGTCAAAATAGTAACACACAACATGGATTTTACAATTCAAAGTAAATTACCGTCCATTTTTATTATTATTATTTTTTTTCTTTTAAAAATATAATTACCACTAATTAACTTCTAACCACCCTAATTAATTCATTAAATACCCAACCCCTTCACCCCAACTATAAATATATCACTCCTACCCATTCTAACACTTGCTCATTTCTAAATCCTCTCTAAACCTCCCAATTCTCCAAAGAAATCCCAAGAGTGGAAGTCCACTTCTAAGTGAGTTCTCTCATAAACTCCAACTTTATTCTTCTTTCTTCACTTCTTTTCTTTTTCTAACCCCTTGGAGAAACCTCTAGGATCTTCCCCATATTTATCCACAAAAGTGTGATAAGGGTAGAGCACTTAAAAGAGGTTCCAAAGGTGGTTGTTTTCTGAATTATACTATATAATAATATAAACATATACTTTCAAGTTTCTATCTTACTAGTTTATTATTAATCTTTGGAAGGTTTGTGGTCACACCCTACCTTACCAACTCTCTTGACCCTTCTTGTGCTACGGATTTATCCACACTAGAAAGGGGAAATCCCGTGTCCAAAACCCACGTTTATTCCATAAGCGAAGTGGTTATGACATGAACCTATCAAATGGATTCACATTCCTAACTTTATACCATCCGAATCATCTATGATGGTTTTGTACTTGGTCTAACTTAATCTCATGACCATCCGGATTGCCCTAAAGGCAATTTGTGCTTGGTTTGCCTAAAAGGCTTGCATGACTCTCGTGAATCTATAATCTAAACTCGAACCTAAGACCCTTTATTCTCTAATCCTAGTTAACCAAGGCTAAGGAACTAACCATCCAAGACCCGTCTTTAGAGCCTTACTAAACGCACCCAAAGGTGAGTTCATACTTGTCCCCTTTTTACTCTTTATCACTTTTGGGGTGTAAACATATATCATATGCAAAACACACTAATTCTTTCATAAACACACATGCTCAATCTATTAAACATACTTATATGCTACTTGCCATGCTTATGATTCTTAGATACTTAGACATAAATCATTAACTATTATTAGCCCACTTAACATGTATAGCGCTATAGGACTAGCACACCGCCCCCTTTATGGGTCATTGTTAAGATTTAAACGGCCTAACATGAATATGTTAGGTACACGCTGTGGTACTCGCGGGTTTGAGTTATGTCTTTTGTATGATAGGTATGTGCAATGCTATAGTATGAGATTTGAGTAAACCATTCTAAAATACTATGTATGTAAACTAAAACTAGTATGCTCACCAATGCTTTATGTGTTGACGGATATTTTATACATGTTGCAGAAAATGTTTGATGCAGGATATTCAAGAAATCTACTTAGGATTGGACTAGAAACTACGCTAGTTTAAGTTCTATATTTTGATGTCGTATTTCTCTTTTCATGAAAACAATTTGTATTCTGTTATCTTTTTAGACGATAATTATGCTATGAATGAAATTTTATCTTTAAATCATATTGTCACGAATTCTAGTGTCATGAAGTCTTTGAACAATCTATCACAAGTTGCGCCTCGATGTATTCCGCCATCGGTTGGGGTGTGACAGATTGGTATCAGAGCCATGACTATAGGGAATTAGGAAAAAATGCCATGTTTGACCTAGACTATAGTTAAGTACCTTTTGACCATTCCTTTTCATGGTTAATATACTTGTTCTCCCTATCTTGCTTCTACTTTATTCCTTTGGTCGTAAAAATTTACCTACCTATTTGGTGGAATATTCTACACTTGAAGACACTCGTATACAACAAATGAAAGGAAATCACCTAAATAGGCGTGAAACCCTCACTTTGGTGATAACTTTCAATCCGCGTAAATTCCTTGTGTTTTTTTGAAACTACACCAAGATAGGAGTGATATCCTCACCTTGGTGGAAATTTCACAATTCTCGTTCTAGTGGACACTTACCAATCGAAGGTTAGAATAAATTTTCTTGTCACATTGGACAAAGTGTACAAACCACACTCAAAGAAACGACCTCGCTAAGATAGGAGTGAAATCCACAACTTAGCGACTACTTTCAATCCTTGATATTTTTTTTTAAAATCTCGCCAAAGTCTCAAATTTACTAATGATAAGAAACATGTAGTAACTGGAAGGGTGAATACCGTTAACCGAAAGTTTCGGCGAGAGTATTTCCACCTATTAGGCCAAAGCATGTTTTCAAACTCAAAGGTAAATTCAAACCACTTTGGTTAGTCTTAGTTCCGTTCCGGAACACTCCAATGGCTTGCTTAAAACAAGCCCCTCATTTTATGTTAGCAATATTTTCAAAGTTGTTTTCATGCTATGTTTTCACTACATATATTCGATTTATTTTTTTTTTAATTTTTTTTACTACTCGCAAAGGCTCTCAAGACTCGCATCTCAAGTACTCTCGCAATCTCCAAACAATACTAATAATCGCAAACCAACACTAATCAAAGCTCCTTTATATTGTCTAAATGCACTATACTTGCTTATACATATGTGTTATGCTATTTTAACAATGTGAAACTTGCGTCCTATACGTGTAACTACAACTTGCATATTAAATCTATGAGAACAGCTTGAGCTTACGTATTTTGTTTATCTAAATTTGCATTAATCCCACTGATCTAATCTTACCCACAGGCTTTTCATTGTTAACCAAAATCCTAGTAACTTATTTCCTAAATTCAAAAGTCACTTTGTTTAAAAACACTTATGCAAATTCTCTCATGTATGATTCTCGTAGATGTCTTCCCGTCTCAACAGCATCGACCTCAACCAATTGGCGAGCCTTATTATCCAAGAATTAGTCAAGATTCTCCCTAACCTAGAAATACCAAACAAACGAAAAAGGGTAACCGAAAATGCAAAACTCTCAAACGAAACCACACTTCGACAACTCTTGAGACTCCGAATTCGAACAAAAAGCAGTACCGTGGAACCTTTCCGCTATGCGACAATTGTAAATATCGCCATCCCACTCTCACACAATGCCGCATATGCGCCAACTGTGATGCATATGGTCATTTAGCCAAAAACATATCGCCACACCACTAAACCACGACCCAACCCATGAACGCAACCAATGCCCAAGACTTGCCATGGTGATCTACAATGCTGGAAGACCCACTCACCACACTAAAGAAGATTGATTTTTCTTTTATTTTTAAAAAAAAATGAGAATTTCCTTATGTAATGTTTTCAAGAAATTATTCAGATGTGAAATTTTCTTTTACGAATTATGAAATACCATCGTTATCTTAGGTTACAATCATAATCGGTAAAATTCAAACATCGCAAAACCCTTTTCTCCTCGCGCACAACCTTTTTCGAAATTTTGAACAAAATTCTTCCTACTATTCCTAAGAGGATGCCTATTCTTCTATAAAATCCTCACTTTAAACTTTCAAACCACTAATAAATGTGTGTCAAGTCGGTATGACGAACGAGATTTTAAATGATAAAAGTGTTTAAAAAAATATTTGCTTTCAGGACGCCCAATGTCGTCCATAACAAAAGAATTTTTTTTAGCAAACAGGACATATGAGCAAAAGACACGCTAAATCAGACAACCTACTTCTTTATAATCCCAAAACCTTTTTTTTCTTGAAATCGTATTACGACTCAAAAGATTCACCAACGCCAAACTAAAATTCTCAATAAATTATTTTTCTCCCTTAATAAAAAGGATTTTTTTTCTCAATCTAACGTCCATTTTCGATAAAACTTTTACACTAAATCTCCTCCACTTCGTTAAAAAAAATCAATTTTTCTTTATTATCCCACAGACTAAATTTTTCTACCATCAAACCTGACCTGTAATCTTAAAAAGCTAAAATTGCTCGCGTACCATAAACTCAAATTGTAATAAACTCGAATGCTATGTTGCCCTCAGTCAAAACATTTTACGCGTGAACGTTTTCATTAGAAATCCAATTGTCCATTATTTTGTTTGATTTTATACATCTAAACGTAACCACATATACACAAGTCTACACCATTATGTCATGAAACCATACATCCACGTCAAAACACGTACGGTTAACAACATCAAAAAAATAAAAATAAAAATAAAAAATAACACTTACTTAATGCCTTTTTTCACATTGTGTGTTTGCATGTCACGTTGCTTGCTATGTTTACAATATCAAAACTGTATAATGCCTTAGTTTAATGTCTTTTCCTTTGCGTATAAGTATTTTGTGTCCACTAGCGACCCACACATAACTAAAACGAATTATGTAGACCATGTGACAATTGAACTAATTACGGGTGCACACGTAATTACAAAAATTGGACGCATGGAAAACATAACAAGTCCCAATATGTGTAACCTAACATGACTTGAATAACAACACGGATGAGGTATGATAACGGCATGGTGGATACGCCGCCGGTACATCCTATACATAAATGTTCTGTCATACTACCAAAAGTGGAGTTATTTGTGCCATGAGAAGTTTTGGGTGTCGAGTTTAAATTTTGACCAACACTTATGTTATTTATCTTTTGCGATACCGTTTATGTTATAGTTTACTAGTCTAATTACGCTTGCATCATTTGTCTTTTATGCATATCATCACTTTGTTTTGAACCACACTTTCCACTATGCAACATCATCCTTGCTATGAATAATCTATACTTGCAATCTCCATCGAACTTCGTTCCTTCCTTGTGCCTTTCCTTGCTTAATCAACAAAACCCTCATTATCAAGAATCTCGTTTTAAGTCCTGTAAACTCTAGCCTTAACCCCTAAAAGCATTTATGCACTTAAAACAAGATTCGTCTCTCACTTTCTTATATTTTCTTGACTAATTATTAACTGGGTTTCAAAACTAAATAAATACTATTTATATCACCAAAAAGTTGTTTTCAAATAGTCAAATTTCTCGTTTATTTAATCACCTTCTAAAAGTTTTTCTAATAAAAATTTCGACCTTGTGCAAACCAAATATCTTTTACTAAAAACTACTCATTCCCACATCTAATCACATATTATGCTCACATATTTACTATCCCGCCCAATTATCCAAGGACATCTCTTTTACAAGCCAAAAATTCTACTATTTCATATACGTTATATCTTATAATTAATTACTTTTCCCCAAAATTACTATATGATATACAATATAGTTAATCACCTTCAACTTTCACTATTCTATACCGTATAACTAGTTATTTTCCCAAAATTTATATATGTTATACAATATACTTAACTATCTTCAATTTTCACTATTTCATACCATATAATTACTTATCTTTCTAAAATTTGCTGCATTAACTTCATATACATACTCTCTTCCTTCACTATTTACAAAAATGCTTTAGTCGGTCAAACTCTCAAATTTCTATGTATGACCTTGGATAAAATTTTAAAAGTACTTCTCTTACGAGCATAATTATAGCACAGTGACTAGATACCGTATTTGACTTAACATAATAAACCAACAAGTTTTTGTTCTTATTAAACCCATATCAAACCACTTACCTATTTTTCAAAATGTTAACTTTTAATTAAATTTCAAGACGAAATTTCCTAAAGTAGGGGAAATTGTAACATCGCGTTATTTTTACCTTTCATGTATTTTAAATTCTATACTAAACAAATTCTAAGTTCGCCTTTATTCGCTTCTTTCATGTTACTCTGGCCTACCAATTCTTGACGAGTCGTCAATATAATTTATCCTTATCAATTTAGAAACTCATTTAATTAATATCTTAATATTTATTTATTTTAAACATATATATTCATAATAATACTTTTAGTTAAAAAAAGGCACAAATTGACGTTGACTTTTGAAGTCAAAATAGTAACACACAACATGGATTTTACAATTCAAAGTAAATTACCGTCCATTTTTATTATTATTATTATTTTTTTTTTCTTTTAAAAATATAATTACCACTAATTAACTTCTAACCACCCTAATTAATTCATTAAATACCCAACCCCTTCACCCCAACTATAAATACACCATTCCTACCCATTCTAACACTCGCTCATTTCTAAATCCTCTCTAAACCTCCCAATTCTCCAAAGAAATCCCAAGAGTGGAAGTCCACTTCTAAGTGAGTTCTCTCATAAACTCCAACTTTATTCTTCTTTCTTCACTTCTTTTCTTTTTCTAACCCCTTGGAGAAACCTCTAGGATCTTCCCCATATTTATCCACAAAAGTGTGATAAGGGTAGAGCACTTAAAAGAGGTTCCAAAGGTGGTTGTTTTCTGAATTATACTATATAATAATATAAACATATACTTTCAAGTTTCTATCTTACTAGTTTATTATTAATCTTTGGAAGGTTTGTGGTCACACCCTACCTTACCAACTCTCTTGACCCTTCTTGTGCTACGGATTTATCCACACTAGAAAGGGGAAATCCCGTGTCCAAAACCCACGTTTATTCCATAAGCGAAGTGGTTATGACATGAACCTATCAAATGGATTCACATTCCTAACTTTATACCATCCGAATCATCTATGATGGTTTTGTGCTTGGTCTAACTTAATCTCATGACCATCCGGATTGCCCTAAAGGCAATTTGTGCTTGGTTTGCCTAAAAGGCTTGCATGACTCTCATGAATCTATAATCTAAACTCGAACCTAAGACCCTTTATTCTCTAATCCTAGTTAACCAAGGCTAAGGAACTAACCATCCAAGACCCGTCTTTGGAGCCTTACTAAACGCACCCAAAGGTGAGTTCATACTTGTCCCCTTTTTACTCTTTATCACTTTTGGGGTGTAAACATGTATCATATGCAAAACACACTAATTCTTTCATAAACACACATGCTCAATCTATTAAACATACTTATATGCTACTTGCCATGCTTATGATTTTTAGATACTTAGACATAAATCATTAACTATTATTAGCCCACTTAACATGTATAGCGCTATAGGACTAGCACACCGCCCCCTTTATGGGTCATTGTTAAGATTTAAACGGCCTAACATGAATATGTTAGGTACACGCTGTGGTACTCGCGGGTTTGAGTTATGTCTTTTGTATGATAGGTATGTGCAATGCTATAGTATGAGATTTGAGTAAACCATTCTAAAATACTATGTATGTAAACTAAAACTAGTATGCTCACCAATGCTTTATTTGTTGACGGATATTTTATACATGTTGCAGGAAATGTTTGATGCAGGATATTCAAGAAATCTACTTAGGATTGGACTAGAAACTCACGCTAGTTTAAGTTCTATATTTTGATGTCGTATTTCTCTTTTCATGAAAACAATTTGTATTCTGTTATCTTTTTAGACGATAATTATGCTATGAATGAAATTTTATCTTTAAATCATATTGTCACGAATTCTAGTGTCATGAAGTCTTTGAACAATCTTTCACAAGTTGCGCCTCGATGTATTCCGCCATCGGTTGGGGTGTGACAACTTCATCTTCTTAATGGTACATCTTTCTAGGTTTATTGATGCTCTGTTTTAGTGTTAAATCGTGTATTCTAAATGACAATTTTTGTTAGATGTTTGTAGGTTTTTGTTTCAATCTTTGTTAATATGTTTGTTTAATCTCATCTATGTTAACGATTTAGTGTTAAATGATTTAGGTTTTCAATGTAATTGCTTTCGATTTTGTTGAATCCGATTGTTTCTTCTTTAGTGGATGAGTTGATCTTAATAAAAACTCATATTCTTAATGTTATCAATTTATTCATTATGTATGTTAATAAAAACCCATTTATTATGTTGTGTTCATCATGTTCATACGGTTTACGATATTGTTCTTTGAATGCTCTGAATTTTATGTTTGATCTTACTTTGGTTTGTCAATACTGGATTGCATGTTTGTAAGAATCTTTTAATTGGTTACCAAGACTATTGATTTATTCTAACTAATTTGGTTTGACCAAAACCAAATTTTTTTTCTTTTGAAAATTTGAATTTAAAATTGATTTATTTGACTTAGTTTGACCATTTTTTACATTTTAGATTTTGATTAACCTTTAAAAATATTCGAATATTAAATGTTCTATTTAAGTATTTAATTTCGAATTTTAAGATCTATAATTTTAATTTTTAATTTCCGATTAATATATAAAAATTCAAAGTTTGAATTTAAGATAATAATGATAACAGTTAGAGTTAATCAATACATTTATTACATTTAATTTGAAATTCTGAATGATTTAAAACTTTTAAAAAATCAAAATTTTGAATTTAAGTTAATAATGGTAACAATTACACCAACTTATTACTTTTAAATTAGAGATTTTATAATATATTTAAAATTTAATAATAAATAAATTCGGTTATAAATTTCTCAAATAAGTTACAAGTTAATATTCAAATTTTAAATACTATAATTTGAAATTATAGTTTTTGGTTAAACTTTAAAAATATTTGAGTGCTAAATGTTCTATTTAACTGTTTAATTTCAAAATTTAACATATATAATTATAATTTTAAAATTTTGTTTAGTATTATAAAATGGAAAATTTGAATTTAAGATAACGATGGTAAAATTTTGACTTAATTAAAACATTTAATTTAAAATTTTTAAATGAACTAAATCTTTTAAAATTTTTAAATTTAAGTTAATAGTGGTAACCATTACACATGTTTATTATGTTTAAATTTAATATTTCCTATTATATTTAAAATATAATAATTAATAATTTCAGTTATAAGTTTTTTAAATTAGTTACAAGTCAAAAATAAAATTTAAATACTTCAATTTAAATCATATATTTATTTTAAGCATTAAAAATTTTCGAATACTAAATGTTCCATTTAAGTATTTAACTTCAATTTTCAAAAATTCAAATTTATTAATTTAAATTAAGAATGGTAACAATTACACATACTTATTACCATTAAATTAAAGATTTTTTAACATATTAAAAATTTAACAAATAGTAAATTTGGTTATAAGTTTATCAAATTAGTTAAAAGTTTGAATTCAAAATTTGAATACTAGAATTTCAAATGATAGATTTCAGTTAAAGTTAAAAAATATTCAAATATTAAATGTTTTTATTTAAATATATAATTTCAAACTTTAATATCTATAGTTTTAATTTTTAAATTTTGGTTAATATTATAAAAATTCTAAATTTGGAATTTAAAATAGTTATGGTAATAATTAAACTTAATTAATGCATTTAATTTGAAAATTTGAATGATATGAAACTTTTAAAAAATTCAAACATTTGAATTTAAGATAATAATGTTAACAATTAAATATACTTATTACTTTTAAATTAGAGATATCCTAATATGTTAAAATTTAACAATTAATATTTTTTGTTATAAATTTATCAAATTAGTTACAATTGTAATTCAAAAATTTTTTTTTTTCTTTCTAATCCTAATTCAAATCATTACATATATATTCCGGTTTTCAAAATCGTTTATCATTTGATTCATTCATAGAGATAACAAATCTTGATGAATATAAATGTATTTCAAGCATAATTATTTGGTCACAAACATTTGGTTTTTGAAAGTTGTTATTGACTTCAACGTCGGCAACCTAGTTACTCTTGTCAACACCACCATTTATCAATGTAAAATTTCAGTTATAAATGTTGCAAGTATCATAAAAGAGTAAACGACTTCGATTTAATAATTCAACATAAGAACTTTTAATCGAAGCCGATTACTCTTTATGATACTTACAACTTTAATTACTCAATGTAAAAAATAATTTAAACTTTACCTCACTTAATTTAATAATTCAACTTATATTGAATTTGTTTTTTTAGTTGACTTGGAACGAACATCATTATCTAATATTTTAAATGGTATTTGAATTATATGTTGTTTTTCCTGACTTATGAATTTTATTTTAGTTATTGATTACGTTCATGTTTTACTGTTCTTATATGAATGTTTAACTTTTTTGTTAATGCATGTTTAGATTTATTTATATTCAATAAAATTTAAAATTCAAAGTATTATTATTTATTAAATCGTGTGTCCACACGGCAATAATCTATAACATTAATAAATTATTTTACATATCATCAGAAAAAAGGACGTAGCATTAAAAAGAGGCATTGGCATACGCGGGTGGTCATTCGCCGATGGCGTGGCGTTACATGCATTGCTCTCGGGTCTGAAGCACGCTCATGACCAGGTAGCTCCCTGGTCCGCATATTGGGTTCCAAACGCGTGGTGTGGCGTGTAGACTGTCATGCTCGTATCGCGTTCTCGAGCAACTATTTCAACTCGTGCCTTAAATGACAGAGACCGTTTTGGTCAAACCACTTAAATCCGAAATTAATGCTAATTTATTATCTTATTTATTATGGTATTAAATAAGATTAATGGGTCATTATTATGTGTGTGTATATATATGAACTAGATGTTACATCTAGAGAGGTTGGAGAAAAACATACTCACACACAAGAATACTCTACACGGTTCTAAGAAAAATTTAGAGAGAAACACTCTATAAATCATCATCAACTCTCTTTTGCATTATTTTCTAAACACCATTATACCCGGTAGAATATCTGTCGCGAGAGCCATCTCCGGCAGTACATCATTGTTTAGGTTGTTGTATCTTAGGAGACATACTGTACGAGAGGAGGCGTGAAATCTGTTTAAAGGAAACGTGTCAAACACGTGCCTCAACCAAAATCATCTACATTTTGCTTTTCATGTTCTTGCAGTGGAGCTTTCTAACGAGACGGTACGGTTGAAGATCTCCAAAGACATATGTCTGAATCAAGATTTGGTACATTTAATTTGTTTCTACTTTATTTTCATTCAGTTTTGTAATCGGTATTATACTTTATATTTGATACGAATAATGAGAGTATTTTTATTATAAATGATTTTATTAATATTTTAATAAAATAAGTAAACCCATCAAGCTTCAAACTAAACATAGTATCAAACATGAAAACACAAAGCTTTTCAATAATGAAAACTAATAAGTTTCGCTTCCTTTAATCCTAGCTCAATCCTTCAACTCCATATGCTTCTTCTCCTTGGATCTAATCCTAAGCTCTCAAAATATGCTATGGAAGTCGTCTTTTCTTCTTTGCTTTTGACAGTAATCTCCCTGTTGGTATCTTAGACCACTCCGAAACATTGACCAGCAACCACGACGTCGTGGCTTCGATATCCGATCATAAACACAATCAAACAAACACTTCTGTACACGTTTCAATCAGTTCTCATAACTATAAGTCGTCAGTTAGTTCTCAATGATCGATCATCGCAAGGCAGAAGAGAAATCAATAAAAAGGGAAATCTTTTTATTTTTTTAAAAAGGGTATTTTTGTCTATGTGTGAAAGAGGGGATATATAATTAATTAATTAAAATTTTGAGTTTGGTTTAATATATAATTAAAGTAAAAAATAGAGGATATATTCCTTCCCTTCTCTTCATTCAAAAGCAAAAGATAATATCTGTACTCTCTGTTGTATCTTCCCACTCGTACACACAACACAATAATAATAATAATAATAATAATAATAATAATAATAATAATAATAATAATAATAATATTCCATCACCCCTCCCTTATTTCCACTCGCCGGACATTTCTCTTCGACGGCGTCTGTATGACTCTCTAAACACCCCTACTAACAACTGTATGTTTCTTATCTATCTCATCCTTTAACTTCTATTTCATCACCAAAATTTTATTACACTTTTGTACGGACATCGACTTAATTGTGTAGTTACCTTCATTTACTTAAGATGTTTTGTAAATTTGACTGTATATATGTCTTTTTGTGTTCGGTCTGATACGGAATTGGAGTAAATTGTATAATTAGGTCATTTTTTTAATAGTTTGTAAACTACAATTTCGGTTTTGATTACGTGAAAAATGTTGTTTGATGCATGTTAAATTTGTGTGTGTTTTAAGTTATTTTACTAGGTTTTTGTGTTTTAGGTGTTTATTAGGTATTCTTTGGTTGTGTGTGTGTTTATTTGTTAGAGCAAATTGTGTATTAGGTCATTTTTGTGTAGTTTGTAAAGTACGGTTTCGGTTTTGATTACGCGGACAATGTTGTTTGATGCTTGTTAAATTTGTGTGTGTTTAAGTTTTTTGCTAGGTTTTTGTGTTTTAGGTGTTTATTAGGTCTTTTTTGGTTGTTGTGTGTGTGTTTATTTGTTAGAGCAAATTGTGTATTAGGTCATTTTTGTGTAGTTTGTAAAGTACATTTCGGTTTTGATTACGCGGACAATGTTGTTTGATGTGTGCTAAATTGGTGTTTTGTAAGTTTTTTACGGGATTTTTGATAGTGAGTCTTGAGATGGGGTAGAAATGAGGATAACATGGTGTGTTTGGATTTTGGGATTGTAGGTGGAAACTTTGAAATTTTTCTATAGGTTATTATAGGGATTTTATTGAGATTCGGGAATGGGGTGTGAGTGCTTGACTGCTCGTAGAAGGTCACTCCGATTTAAACCTAGTTGTTGTTGAGGTGCGTAGGCTTTGACCCACACTTGTGGCTAGCTGCTTATTAGAAGAGAAAAGGGGAAGTGAGCGGCTGGCCGTAACTCTAATGGGCCTAATGGCTTAGAATCCTGTTTAGCAAGTTTTGCAAGAGTTAAAACCCTGATTAGCTAGTCTATAAATATAGCTCTCGTACATGTGATTTATCATTGCTATATAGTGCGAAACCCCAGTTGCCCCCGTGGGTGTAGGTTGCACACTGCGACCAAACCACGTAAAATCTCTCGTGTTCTTTACCGCTTTTTGTTTATTTGTTCTCATGTGCTCGTTTGATCCTAACAGTTGTAATTGATAACACTTCCTACATTTTCATTCTTAACTATTTATCCAATTCCATTAGTCTGGGTAGGCACTTATCTCTTCATTATTTTGTCTCTGCTTATTTTTTTTTGTTGAAATTTATAGATTTTTTCTTCATTTTAGTTCATAGTTTGGTTAATGTATTGAACAATTTGTTTATGTTCATGAACATGCATGCTGGATTACCAAATAAGGTTTCTTATTATTTTTTGACCATTTCTTGCTGATGTTCAAACTTCAAGTAATTGTATCTCACCTGGTGATAGGTGTCTGGGATTATTCTTAGTTTTCTAAATCTGTTATGACTCATATACTGGATTTTGTGCATATTTGTTGACTGTTAGTTCTGTTACATCTGCAGTTTTCATACTGATGGCAAAAAAGAAAGATGCATCCACAGGATCAGCTGATGCATCTGTTTTAAGAAGGTCGGGTAGAGAAACATCATCAAGAAAACAAACTACTTCAAGTCCTTTAAGTTCTAGAAAATCTGAAAGAGTTGACAAACATACATCACCAAGTCCTTCACCGGTTAGAAATAAGCTTGAGAAAGTTGAGAGACAGATTGGGTCCAGTCCTTTAAGGAGGTCTGATAGAGGTAAGAAATTGGTTGAGATGCCTAGTTTACCAAATATCAGGTCAACCAATGAGAAAACTACCAACAATCCTGAACATAGTTCAGAGGATGTTAATGAAGATGAAAAATCTGAAAAGCAGAATCGCGTTATTGGTGATAGGAAAAGGAAGCGATTCACTGCACTTAGTTACAAGGCTACATTCAAACCACAACGAATAAGAATTGAATCAGGTGCATATATTTATTTTGCCTTTCTATTTTCTATCATGATTACTTATACAACAATATATTTTACAGTTGATGGTAATTACAGTGTGAACAACTATGTTGACACATTTTTAAATTATGAACATATTTTGATTTTAGATGATGACGAGAATCCCGAACCGGAAGAGAATGGTGGAAATGTCTTACCCTCTAATGGAAATATTGCAAACAATGATAACCACACGTCCCATGCATCTTCATACATGTGAGTTTGGTGCTTTCTTTTTGTAATAATTACACTATTTGGCACATATTAGTTCAAGTAGACGTGGGATAAATTTGATTGTAAATATGCTTTTGAGCTTTTGGAAATTCACAGAGATATCCTATATACCTTTGATCAACACTTTTGTTTTTATTTTTTTCTTTTTGGATGTGAAGAGGAGATAAGGGTCAAACTTTGACGTTGCACATGAAAGGATATGTGTTAGACTAGGACACTAGGCTGTTAGTTGTTAAGATTTACATGATTCAGAGACATGGATGTAGTAAACAAAGGCATTCACAACATGTGCCTAGGTACTTAGGAGAGGTGAGGCATAGGCACCTTAAACATACGCAAGGCGGCCTTTCTCTAGGCCTAATGAAGGCGTGCCCCTTTGGGCAGTCAGGTGTGTCCTTCGGCTAGTTGGCACATGTGACAATCTTCTTTTTTCTTTACTTCTTCTAAGCAAGCGGCGATCTTATTTATTGTCTTTTTCTTCTAAGCAGCGACACTTGCAAGTTTGCTAGAAAGTGTCTTGTTGTTTTTTAGGCTTCCTTTATTGTTTTTGGGGCTTTTAAATGTGCTAAATGTGTCTTGTTATTCTCAAAGTTTAAAAGTACGGAATCGTGCCTTGAGGCGTTTTCCCTTCGCCTCACGAGGCGTATGACTCGAGGCTAACTGAGGCGTAACTTGTAAGTAAGCCCGAGATGGAATTAAAAAATAAATATAAATATTATATATCTTATGAAAAATGGAATACTAACTAATTTCATCATTAGATTCATCAATAACATCAAAAACGCATATTAAAAAGACATGGAATGCTTGAAATTGACATAAAAAGTTTAAAACATAAAAAATAAACATCAAAATCCCTTGAGGCGCAGTTTTGGTTACCGCCTCAGCTCTCTGAAGCGCACGTACTAAATAATACCATGAGGCGCGGCCTCAAATTCGTTTTCTTACAGAATCGCCTTGAGACGTGCCTCGAGGCGCACACCTCACCTGTTTTTTAAACCATGGTTAATTCTTTTTAGGCATTCTTGCTGTACTTGAGGCTTTCTTTTACTCACTGCTATATCTGCTATCAATAGTTGTTACTTTTAGCATTAGGTTATTAATTATATTAGGAAGTAGTATGTTTTCTATGCCTATATGCATATAAATGTATTTTTATGGGGCAAGTGAATATGATGTGACACATCTATGCGTAGATTTGAAACAACATAAAACCATGTTGTTTCAAATATAATTAACATAGGTTTCGCATAAGTAGCTCAAACCATCTCCTAATCTCTTACACATATAGAGACTTTTTAGAATCAAATCAATCATTAATATTTTGAGAACCGTATCATGCATTTGTACATATATTTGTGAACGTAATACACAAGACGACTATGTACATGTGCATTATGCGGTTCTCAACATACTATTGGTTATGAAGCGAACGTGCCCTTACATATATGTATAATATATGTATTAGTTGTGCCTATTTTTTTCTCTCGTGGGTGTATTTTTTTCTTTGCATGGCGTGCCCTTTGCGTCTTAAGATTAAGTTAAGCATCATTGTAGAGAAATTACATTTTAAAAGCAGGTGATTTGTACATAGTTCGAATTTCATAATTTTAACTAGTATATTATTTGGGTAAGTTTGTTCGTTTGTCTCATGTATGATATTTTTCTTTTTTCGTTTTCACGTTGAAATATGTTTTAGCATATGGCAATGTCAATGGATGCCATTAGAGTATAAATCATGCTTTTAAGGCTTTGACCTCAAATTTAGGCATGTTTTTATTGTATTTCATCCTCCCTTGATGCATATGATCATAGTTTTTACTTGTAGCAGAGACTAGAAACAAGATTATAACCTTAGTTATTTCATAGTAACAAGATTACAACCTTATTTATTTTATAATATCATTCTATTAGCAGAGATGAGGATGTTGAGGTGGATATGTAGGCACACAAGGTTAGCCCAGATAAAGAATGAGGTTTAGAGAAAGGTTAGGACTTAGGAGTAGCCAATATATCAGATAAGATAAAGAAGTGGAGACTAATTTAGTTTGGGCATGTGAAGAGATAATTGATGGCGAGGCCTAAATTGACGTGGGATGAGAGGATTAGGCAGAATTTGCTTGAGCTGCACCTCTCTGAGGACATGGTCCCGTATAGGAGTTTGCGGAGACGTAGGATTAAGGTTAAAGACTTTTTATGAGGAGGGTACATAGGTATCTTAAGACTTTTTATGAGGAGGGTACATAGGTATCTTAGCGTTGTTTCAGGGTCTTAGATTTTCCTACACTTCAGGTGGACTTTGTATGCGATTGTCTTCATGTACATATGTCTATTTGTTGTTTTATGATGTCATAGTTGTTTCAACTCTACTATTTTACTCTGCCACCACTTCTTTTGTTATTTGGTAGTTTTATTATTAATTTATTAGTTCTGTTTGTCTATTTGCGGATCAAGTTATTCTACACAGTGTTACAAAAATGAGAAGGGTGAGAAGGATACAAAAAACGCAATAGATCACGAGATATGACACAATGAACTGCAAAATATAACACAATACCAAAAAATATAACACAATGCCGAAGAAAAAAAGACACAATGAATCTAAAAAATGACACAGTGAAGAAAATAAGAAAAAGACACAATGCTACATAAAAGACACAATGATATAAGGTAAATTCTAAAAACTACAAGCTAAAATCCAAAAAAAGCGAAAACCTAAAAACTAAGATCATAGGGTTCGATGAGATGGATCCAATGCCGCTTGAATGAGTTCAATCGAAGTCCGTTTGATACCCTTCTTACGACTTTCTATTTTTCTTTCATTGTGTATTTGATCCTAACCCGTCTATCTGCTATTTGTTTTTGGAGCTGGGGGTCCCTCTAGTTGCTGTATTCTTTTATACCTTTTGTGGAGCACTGCAGCCCACATTGATTGTTTATTCTTGTCCTGCAGGATTGAACTTAATTTAGAGAATCAGAAGGAACTTGACACTTGCCACAAGGTTGGTCAACCATTTGATGTATTTGTTTTCATGATTCAAATACTAATTAGGTCATATCAGAGAAAAAGTTTTCCATGGTTAGAACGCAAGGGGAACCTTTTAATATCTAGCCAAGTTCACACTCATTGGATTTTTTCTTTTATTTTTTTCGGTAGGTTACAGGGTCTCACAAAGTAGCTGGTATCACGGAGAATGCAGAGAATAATGATGTCTCTAGCAACATGCAGAATTCCAAATTTGTCGAATTCTGGGTTCCTGTTCAGCTTTCAAATGTGCAGCTTGAACAGTATTGTGCTACACTGCTTTCTAATGATATGGTTCTTCGTTCAAGCTCAAAAAGTGATGCTCTTGGGACTCTTAAGGAGATTTTGACCACCAACCGAAAGGTTTGTTTTTAGCATTATTCTTTCATCAATTCAATACTTTGAATCTGAAACATGCTAGCTTAGTAATATGTATCGGATCATTTGTTTTCACATTAGTTAAATAAGCTTAAACTAATCTTATTGCTGGTGTAAGAAAAAGGACAAATAAAGATTGACCTTAAAAGTGCTTATGGTATTGATTATTGAATGCATGAATACATAGGAGAGGATCGGTATTTATAGATCCAATACATAACAAACCCTAGCACAATATTAGGAAACAGATAAATCTAATCAATACACAATATCTATCTATAAAAATATAACAATCAGATATATATAAAATATATCCGCTAATATACCTTGGTTTTACGATTTTACTAAAGATAGAAAGTTTGAAGTAATACCCGAAGACACCGAGTTAGTGAGTGGACACTGGACAGATAGATTATTACTATTTTGGTCTTTGGGCATTACAATTAATATCTTGGTTAATGTTTCCGGTGTCCATGTTGCTTTATTTGGAATGATTATGATAATCAATTGGTTTTAGTGATCCATAAAAGTAAACTTTCACTACTACTTGCTCTTTGGTTCCATGATTCAAATCTATGTCCATAAAAAATATTATAATGTGTTTGTGCCATCATGCACTCATGCTTTATATCTATGCTTTTTGCATTTGAGTTTCAGCTTTTTAACGGTTGATATAGTACAATTTTTTGTTTCTTATCAATATCTAGAAGCAATCTTGCACATAGTTTTCAATAGCGATTGTAGCGCCCGATATAGCGTTTAGCGTAGCGATGCAGTTGATGGGCGCTACATGGTGTACACCGACTAAATAGCGACCTCATGCGCATGTTCAAGAAAAAATAGGGTTAGTGAAAGGAGTTCCAGGAAGAAGAAACGGCTGTTTACTGTTTAGTCTTTTTAGGTTCATTTAAGTTTAGTCGTTTTAATGTTTAACCCCTCTATCTTTCACCATTTTACATTTAGTTCTTAAAATTTGTAATGTTTTACATAAAAAAGGTTAAAATAAGTTTGTGTATTAAATATAAATAGTTAACCCTCTCTATCTTCACTAGCTTACTTTTGGTTCTTAAACTTATAAATTTATACATAGCCCAATTTCCTGCAAGCTTTTTTTTTTTTTTTTTGCATTTATACATATATGCATATACCGCTCTAAAACTACAAAAATATTGTTGTACATACATGTATAGTAGTGCACATACGTGTGCAAATGTGTAGAAATGATTTCGCATACATGTATGGAAAAAAAGATTGTGGTAAGAGCATGTTATTTTAATGTACATACGTGTCTATACCGCTGTGTTCCAGAGTTTCAATTAACAAAGGAAAAGAAAGGATTTGGAAGGATACTTGTAAAAAATCCAGAGTTTTTTTAAGGAGAGAGAGAGAGAGAGAGAGAGAGAGAGAGGGAAATGGAAGGAAAAGTTTGTTTCATTTCCTCCATATCGTATCCTTCCAAATTGGAGAGATTTGAAAGGAAATGATTTTTTAAACATAAAATCTTTCCTTTTCTTTTTATTTCCTTCCAACTCAGGAACACTATGGTTAATTAAATCTTTTCTTTCCACTCTCTTTCTTTTCTCTCCTTAATTCTCTTTCTTTTCTTTTCCTTCGTTTGCAATTGACAACTATGATCTTGCATACTTTTTAGATAACACATGCTATGCTCAAAAGTTGAAATATAGGTTGTGATTAACTGCTCATTATTGAATATCGGATTGATTTGTTTTATCTTTTTTTACCCCTTGAAGTGTTGCAATCACCCCTACACAGTGGATCAAAAAATTCAGCAATCACTTATCAAAGATAAGGACTTAAATATGATACTAGATGTTGACATAGAAGCAAGTGGCAAACTACAGTTTCTTGACCACATACTACCTAAATTCCAAAAACAGCAACTCAAAGTGCTTATCCTTTATCAGGTAAGTATAAATCAATGAATTGTAATTTTAATCTGCAATAATGTATTTAGTTCCAACTCATTTCACGATTTCTTTTTCAATATAGCTTACAAGTGGTGCCTCAAGCGGTGCTCTTTCACTTGGACATATATTAGGTGAGTTTGTCCTTAGAAGATTTGGTCAAAACTCATATGAACATGTGGATGGGGTTTCAAACGTCTCCTCAAAGAAGCAAGCTGCTATAAACATGTTCAATAAAGATATGACTAAATTTATCTTCTTACTAGAATCGCATGCACGTCGTCAGAGCATTAAATTTTCGTCAATGGATGCTATTATCATATTTGACAGTGAATTAAATCCCTTTAATGATTTAAAATCATTGCAAAAGTTATTTATCGATTCACAGTCGGAACAAATCATGATATTCCGATTATACTCTGCATCCACCCTAGAAGAGAAAATTCTTAAGCTTGCAGAGAACAAGATGGCTCTTGATTTTCGGTCAGAGAGTTTAAGGAGTAATTATGATGCTTTACTCACGTGGGGGGCCTCTGACTTATTTGACAAACTGACTGAGTTTCATAATCAAACTGTTCTAAGTATCTCATCTGAAGAATCATTTCTAAAAGATATAGTGGAGGAGTTTTTATATATACTTTCTCACAAATGTAAAAGCAATGATACAACATCAAAATCAATCATCTCCCAAGTTCAAAGTTGTGGAATTCATGGTAAAAGTAACCAACGTAGTGAGATAAAAACACATTTACCCGATGGAGATCAGCCTTATATATTTTGGAAAAAACTATTGGAAGGACAGTCTCCAGCTTGGAAATTTGTATGTGAATCGACCCCACGTCAAAGAAAAAGATTTCATCAACTTTTGGAGGAAAAAACTGGTGTGGATGGTGGTGGTGTAAAGACACGTAGGAAGATTGCTAAATTGAAGACCGTAACTAATGGGGAAACTGGAGTAAATGAAGGTGAACAAACAATATTGTATTTTTATAAATATGCATGTTTTTTTTTGTTTGTGTAATAGAGTAACTTGTAGTTTAAAATATTGATAATTTTATTCCTGGGGTTTCTTCAGCAAGCAACGAGTCTCCGTCATCGTCTGGCGATCAGTTTTGGTCAATCACGGTCAATGATGAAATGAGTGTCCTTGATCACTTGAAGCCCACTGTGTTTGAGCTTTGCAACTTTCTCAAGTTTTCGGTATGTTCTTGAATATTGAGGTGATTTAAGTACGGGTCTAAACGGGCTAGGTTGACCCGCAAACACCGTTGTGTATTTTCTACAACGCGTTAGTTAATCATTGTTTGATTACGAGTATTATTTCATTAATATTCTAATTTTTGAATAATAACGATTTGGAAGGTTATAAGGTCTTTCAACTCGTTTTGTCGGTTTTGTCCTTTTTAACATTTTTTAATTGACCCTTTTGAGATAAAACACACCCCAAATCAAAATTTCTGCCCTTCTATTGTATATTTTATCGTTTGTGGGAATAAGAGTGATTTGTTTACTTGATATCTTATAAATGGGATATCCCCGGCAATTGAGGAAACTAAACATGTTACTTTAAATGCAGGAGGATGTGAAGATCATGGTGGAAAGATTTCTTGAATATGTCGTTGAAAATTTTAATTTTAATGTCAGCAAAGAAAATACAAGTACATTACAGGCTATTAGGATATCACTGGTACTATCTTTTAACAAACTGAATGCTCTTTTTGACAAAATTTCATGTATTTACTGACTAGATTCTTTTCATATTTTAGTGCTGGATTGGTTCTTCATTAGCCAATAATATAGTTGATAGGAGCAAATCCTTTGCTCTTGCAAAGAAGCACTTTGATTTCAGCTTCACGGAAGAAGAAACAGAAGAGGCGTACGAAAAGCTGCTAGAAGTTAAGAAAAAATTCTTAGAGCAAACACAAATTCTTCCTGCTTTTAAAGATTGTGTTTCTTCACCAGAAGGAGTTGAACTAGAGGCTGAAAGGAGTCAACATATCACAAAGGTTGATGAATCTAATGAAAATGTTTCCAGAAAGGGTGTAGATAAGTTTAGAGAGTGGGATGAAAAGAGGGCGAGTCTAGAGAATGATCACAAAGTGGAAAAAGCGATAATCCATACACTTTACAGTAGGAATCCCTCGATAAGATCTGAAAAACTTGAGATAAAAGAGAGAGAATTTGCCAACAAACTGAAAGAACTTGAAGAGTTAAAGGCAACAATGCTGGCAGCGGAGGGACCGGTGGTGGCTGACAATAATTTTTCTTTGCCTCGGTCCCAACATGAGACTCGGGTGGTGCCCTCTGGAAACCCTGAAGTGGCCATCACTTTACCTGAAAACACAATTGAAGTGCAAAGTCATGATGAACCTGTGTGTGAAGGTGCTAATGACATTGAATCTACTGGTTCTCATACTTCTGAGAAAGAGATGGTTGATAACACAGTATCAAGCGAGCAGATTGGAGTTCCAGCTCAGCAGCATAGTGATGACATGGAGGTTGATGTGGCAGAGAACGTTGACTCCGGTCATGAAAATGTTATAGGAAATACTAGCTGTCCTCTTTTAGAATCTAAAGACCCTGTTGAAGACCATATTAAGACTGGTTCAAATGATGTGGCGCCACACGTCGATTGTGGTGATGTGGAAATTCCAGCTGGAAACGACAACAAAGAAAATGAAGAAGATGGCACTATAGGCCTTGATGAAAATGACCATTGCGAGACTTGTGCGAATGATCTGCCGCAACGTGTTTGCTCTGGTAACGTGGAAATACCAGCTGGAAATGACAAGGAAAATGATGATGGCACTGTAGGCCTTGATGAAAATGATCATAATGAGACTGGCGCGAATGATATGGCGCCACACATAGACTTTGGTGACATGGGAATGCCGGTTGGAAATAACAATAAAGAGAATGATGAATCACATGTTGTCAAAGATTGTCACAAAACTGTTGATGTGGCTCAAGAAGTTGAATCTGTTGAGATGGCTACTCCAGCTGGCACATGCGACAGAGAGAGCCCTGAAGAGGGCGAGATTCAGCCTGATGCACCGGATGCTGGTGGAGACTACAATGAAACCAGCCCAAACGATGTGCTACAGTATGTTGTGTCTGCTGAGATGGCAACTCCATCTGGCACATGCGGCATAGAGAGCCCTGAAGAGGGCGAGATTCAGCCTGATACACCATGTGCTGGTAGTGACCACAATGAAACCAGCCCAAACAATGAGCTACCATGTGTTGTGTCTGCTGAGATGGCAACATCAGCCGATAATGAAGAGAATGCTGAAGATAGCATTATAAGACCTGATGCATTACATGTTAATGAAGACCATAATGGTTCTAGTGGT
Organism: Ambrosia trifida; assembly: GCA_028751855.1. Taxonomy (NCBI): domain Eukaryota; kingdom Viridiplantae; phylum Streptophyta; class Magnoliopsida; order Asterales; family Asteraceae; genus Ambrosia; species Ambrosia trifida. Next base: position 18,945,264 of record CM054130.1, read on the forward strand.
TCAAATAGTAGTAATCCAGTGTGCGCAGCCATAACACAGGAAAAATCACCATCTGTTCAGCCGGTTCCTTCTCCAGCTTCAGATCTTTTAAAGCCAATCATTCCAGACAGTGGAGTTCAAGATAAAGACACTAATTTCAGTAATCCACAACCGTCAGGTGTCGGTCAACATGATCAGATCATTTTAGACGATGAACCGGATTTCCCGGCATCTACTGATCCAGTGTGTGCAGCCATATCACAGGACACGACACCCCCTGTTCAGCCGGTTTCTTCTCCAGCTTCAGATCATGTAGAGCCAATCTTTCCGGTATGTTCTTTGCATTTTGCATAGTCGGAGTTTGTTATTTTGTTTGTCATTTTTATCATAACTACCATTATTTTTTTGGTCATTTCAGGAAATCCAAAATGACCCTCTTCAACTTGAACAACTTCCAGACAGTGGAGTTCAAGATAAAGACATTAATTTCAGTAATCAACAACCGTCAGGTGTCAGTCAACATGATCAGATCATTTTAGATTATGAACTGGATTTCCCGGCATCTACTGTTCAGCCGGTTTCTTCTCCAGCTTCAGATCGTGTAGAGCCAATCTTACCAGTAGGTTCTTTGCATTTTGCATAGTCGGAGTTTGTTATTTTGTTTGTCATTTTTATCATAACTACAATTATTTTTTTTGGTTATTCCAGGAAATCCAAAATGACCCTCTTCAACTTGACCAACTTCCAGACAGTGGGGTTCAAGACGAAGAAACTAATGTTGGTAATCTGCAACCGTCAGGTGCTAGTCAACTTGATCAAATTATTCCAGATGTTGAACCGGATTTCCCATCATCTACTGACCCGACGGTTGCTGAGAATCCATCTGACACACTTCTACCAAGCGAGCCATTACTTGAACCCACTTGTGAAGAGCCAACTCTTACCGTGCCACAGTCTGTAGAAAATATGGAAGAAACCCCTGTTCCTGCTTCTGAGGCACCTCATGGGGAACAACAGCCTCTTGTAGCTACATCCGTTGCACCCACACCACTAGTCAATGAACTAGACATGTTTGATAACCTGCCTAACCGAGTGAACCCTCAAATGCCGATTCAAGATCCACTTCAAGCTGAAGTAGAGCGGTTGAAAGAAATTGACGATAAAGTAAACAAGCTCTATCAAGAAAAGGTCAGTCATTTATTTATTTACTTTGATAAGTTGACTCATATTGATCAACTTTTCCTCATGCTATCGGTTTTGTTTTCCTGCAGAAACAATCGCTGAAGACCGAATGTGACAAGGAAATAGAGGAAGTTGTTGCGCAAATAAAACTCAAGTATGAAGCTAAACAGCGAGAAGAAGATGCAAATTACGAGTCAAAAAAGACGAAACTTGAGACCAATATCAATAGAGTATACATGAACAAAATATTGGCCGAGGCTTTCAGATCTAAGTGTCGAGATCTTACTGCCTCTGGGCATCCAGGTATATTTACGCGGAAAAAAAAATTCCTGTATTGTTTTTGCTTCCTTCATTTTAACGGAATACGGTTTTTATTATTTGCAGTAGTATCTCAGGCTGGAATAATGCAGCAACTTAACATGTTACCTGTTTCACCTTCTATGAGGCATTACCACAGTGCCTCTTCATCTGGCCAATCTCCAGGAAACCGTCAGTCACAGCAGTTACCACCGTCACAGCCACCGCCACTGCCACTACAGCAACAACCACCACAACTGCAACAGCAATTGCCTCTACAAATAGTCCATCAGGCAGAGGCTCTCTTCTCGAACATGCCGAGTAGACCCTCCTCCACTACGCTAAATAGGCCACCATCTAATACCAGCTCCTTAACCACACCAAGTAGACCATCACCAGTGGTCGACCAGATGACCGCTTCAACCCCGTCTACCGCTAGCTGTCAGGTACCTACAAGACCACCACCTATTGTCAACCATGTTACTCCCACACCTACCACTAGCAGGCCACCCGTGGTCGACCAAATGGCTTCTTCAACCCCGCCTACTGCTAGCAGGCCTAGAAGTCCACCTATTGTCAACCATGTTACTCCAACCGCACTTGCCACTAGCAGGCCACCTGTGGTCGACCAGATGACTTCTTCAACCCCGCCTACCACTAGCAGGCAGCTACCTACAAGACAACCATCTATTGTCAACCAGGTTAGTCCAACCACACCTACCACTAGCAGGCCGCCACCTGGCACTAACATGAGTAGCCTCTCAGCCTTGCGTAAGAAAGCACCTAGCATCGCCCAAATTGACATGTCTGCTGCAAATCTACGGATAAGCACTGAAACCCGTCGCCAATCCCCATATGTACGGCCTATGGTATCCCCTGCTCCACCGCTTATACGACCTTTGGGTAGCAGGGAGCACCGTGCTCCAGCTCCACATTTGAGAGGCACTGAAATTCGGGCACGCGCACCACATATCCCGACATTCAGGTCTATGCCTTCTGTATCTCCTGATGTTGGAACTCACCGGAGGGTGCCGCCAGTTGAACATGTGGCAAGTGGCCCATCTCAGTCCTCTGTTATGCCACCTTTGACAACGTCCTCCCCACAATCACTGACACAACCGCCACCTTCTGAACCTCGCACCGTGCCACCATCGGCACAAACACAGCCATCCGATAACTTGAATGGGCTTGGGGACAATGCTTCTCGCTGGGTTAACGTTACAGCACCTGAACGTGACCCAAGATCACAAAGCGAGACGCTGGACGTAGACGATTATGTTCGAGAGGGTACTGCGCCCTCTTCTGCCCCTGATCTGGTTTGTTTGTCCGATGATGACTAACTAGTTGATTCAACATATGTTTATATAAATATTTTTAAAGAACTTACACGTAGTCTTAAACTAGTTATGGATAAGTGTAGAGATCTGGAATGTTGTATTTTGGAAGTGGACATGTACCACCTATTTTGTAGAGAGGCAAGCTTAGGTGTTTATCCATCTTCAGATGTTTCGACTTATTAGTCCACTGATATTTTACTATTTTAAAGGATTATGCATTGAAATGTAAGCTCAAATCCTTCAACAGAAATAGCAAGAACCTAATTATTTAAGCAAATTAGAGACGGCATGACAGAATAAAAACAGCATACACCAAATCTACTTACATGAGGACACCATTACATCCATCCAAGACCAAACCAGTGACGAACCAATAGCATTAGCATATCCCCAAGGTTTTGATCAAAGCAAAAAAAAATAAAAATAAATAAAAAAGACCCTTGGACCCCAATGAATAATATAAAAGGAATATTTTCTTTTAACGGCAGTTTTGTATGAATACAAGATATAGAGAACATTTGTAACTAATATAGGTACCATACTGAAAGATTTGGTATCCACTTACTCAAAAATTCAGTATTGATATTTTTAGTATTATTTACTTATTTAGATTAGATAATTAGGCTAAACTAAGTTTTGTTTTTTGAATGGCAAACATGCCAAGACTAAGTTATATGGTTAAAGATGGGGACCCAATAATTCTTAGAGTTATAAATTTCCATAGAGGCCCAATATATTTGTTGTTTGTATATTCTTAAACACATATTTTAAAAAAAATAAAATTTTTGGCCCCCTGAAAATCGGGTCTCGGCCAGGGGTGCGGGTCTCGTTCGTTCATTTGAAGTACCTAAATTAAAATTAAAAAGTTAAAAACCCTAATGAACTATCGAACACAAACGAACACGTTACCGAACATAAATAAACGAACGCGACCTTTGTTCATGTTCGTTTGTTTAACTAAATGAACAAAATTTCTTGTTTGTGTTTGTTCATTTATTAAATGAACCAACGCACACAAACGAATTTCTCATCGAACAGTGCACGAACTATTCGCTGAACATTTGGTTTGTTTACAGCTTTATGTGTATATACTTCGGTATCAACTTTATATTCACATGCCTTTCAAAAAAAAAAAAACATTATATTCACATCTCATCAAACGCATTTTTCAGTATATAACACAAAAGTCAAGAAATTAAATTTTGAACACTATAAATATCCACAAATTAAATTTTCAGTCATTCTTTAAAAACACTCATTTCTCTTCAATGCTACAGTCATTTCACAAGTTTGCACTTCATCACCACTTTTCAAATATATTTTTCATCACCAAATTATTTTAGTAGTAAATCAGATTATATATAAAATTAACTTATTATGATAAACAAACACTTCGTTAGTAAACTCATTTGTTATTTGTATAAACTAAATTATCATATAGCAGATAAGAAAATTAAGTAAAATTTATGCTAGTTAAATATATTTTTATGTGGTCTAAACCACATAAAGTACAACGTTACATATTTTTATGCTTTTGCACAAATACTACGTTTAAATATATTATACAAAAAATGAATGTGGTCTAAACCCACTCCAAGTAAAATTAAACCATTATCTCGTTTTTGCTTGTTCGAGAATTCGGACACTACCACAAATGAATGCAAACGGACAAATCATAAATCCTTCAAATGGTGTATACATGCCACATCCTCACGTACAAATCATAAATCCTCCAATGATGTATACATGTCACATCCTCATCCGGACGCCTCACGGATGAGGCTTTGACGATGGTCTTATTTTTCAACTCTTCAAGGTTAAGATCAATTTGACAGCATAACTTTTTGGAGTATGAAGCCAATTTATTTTCTTGTTTTAAAGACAAACAATGTATTAACTTTTCTTCGTATAGGTCGACATGACAATACCTAATGTAATACGAGACATTTGCCATGATGAATTTCATTCGATTAATGTAAGCAAAACAAACACATATAAACTCACAGAGAGGTAATTTGTGAGATGTTGATTAGTGGAGTCGTGATCCGCTGTAATTGTATAGGAGGTGTACAAGATTAGTCGTATTATAAGCTTGTTTGTAATGTTTGAATCAACTACTTACCCTAATCCAAGTGATGATATGACTTACTATATGAACTATAACCATGTAAGAGTTAAGTTGCACTTACTATGGTCATTGGATAACCATTACCTATGTGAGATAAGTAGAAGTTCGTTATCCTATTGGGTATAATGGTATATTATACTCTTAATGGATGCTCTTCATGTTCTAACCACCTTGAAGGCATACTATCTATTAGTTGACCGCTTTGAAGATGCATACATGACATATCTCATTGCACACTCATGATTAGAAATAATGAAAGGCATGTCAAATTTGGCGTTAGAGCTCTCTAGGGTTGATCGCCTGATCCTTGCAAATGATATACCAACATAATCCGCACATGCAATGTTCTCAGCTTTCTATATGCCTAGGGAACAATGAGTGCACAGCTTGTGCATTAGCCCACATTATGCTCGACACATACTCGTTCAAACTTAGTTCTTACTGTACCTTCGTGTTTGTCATTGTCACCATTATATTGATCATTTGTTAGTATCAACATGTTCTTTATCAAATGGTAAGTTGAAGACCACTTGCACCTCATTCATACAATAATAAGTCAATAACCAATGCTAACAATATAACACAACATTGTACTAGCCTACAACGCTTTATCGTCAACTATACCATAAACATCTCACTTTAACAAAACGGAAACAACTAGGGGGTAAAAACAACAAAAAGTAAAAGTACAAGGGTCAAAGTAGCATTTCAAAAGTCAACAACAAATAACTAATAATAATAACAATAATAATAATATTAATAATAATCTCTCTTTCCTTTATAAAAACAACGAACAGTCTCTTCTCCGGCGACATATTATTCTCCGGCGATCGATTCTCGTCCACATAATATCTATTTCCTTCTTCAAATCGATCGATTATATAATCCGTTTCGTACGAATAAGGTATAGATTACAATCATAGTTATGAAATTGTATCTCATCGTTATCTGAGTGTTTAACTGTTTATTTACTTTTATACAGTTTCAATTGATTGCAGTTAAAGTTAATTGGAAGAGCAAAGGCCTCTCTCTGACAAATATGTTTAATAAGTTCTGGTAATCCTTTTTTTGTTTGTTATTTTACCTTTTTACAGTTAATTTAGGGTTTCTGTGTTTATAGTTATACTGAGGGATTGATTTAACTATTTAAGGTAGTTTATGTGATAGTATGATGTGGATTCTAATGTTTAAGTATTTTTAGTTGATAAGTTTAATTGATTTTGCTCTTATTGCAATTCCGAACCATGTAAATGGAGTTTAATTGATGCATTTGTTGGATGTAAGGCCACGATTGTACTTGTGTTCTCTTGTTAGGTTTACCTGTAGGTTTTGATTGATTGGTTAACATGAGTTAAAAATTTGGGGACTTTTCGCTGCACATAAGAGTATTTTTTGTTCATTTTTGTATAGCTTAGATAGGTCCTTATTCCTGTTTTAGATTCATGCCTTAGGAGCCTAGAGTTTTTTTTTTTTTTTTTATATATATATATATATTTTTTTTGTGGCCTTGCATTTTATTGCTTGTCTGTGTGTCTGTTTGATGTGTTATTCGTCGATATTATAAGTTTTTATTTTACTTTTATGTCTGGTTATGGCTTTAGAGTTAGGGGTCTCTCTGGAAGCAGATAGAGGTAAGATTTGCCTACATCCTACCCTCCCCAGTCCCCAGATCCCATTGATAGCTTGGCTATGGGCGGGAACATACTGGTTATGGTTATGGTTATGGTCATGGTTGTGGTTGTGGTTGACTTGTTGTTTTGGTTGCTTCCTAAGTTGAAGCTGAATGAAATTAACTTATTACACTGCCTCCCTGTCATTACATTTTTCTGTTGTAAATCTAAACAATGAAATGACGGTTTTCATCAACTTAATTGGACTTGTGCTTGCATGCATGGAAGATTAAATTGATAACTATTGCTAACTATCAGGGGTTCTCAACAACAAGGTGATCCAAGGCCACAAGAAATCACTACAAACTCATGGTATCCTCCATCTGTTAGCACACCAAGTCCTTCCCAACCTGGTACTCCTAATAGCATCAACTCTAACGCTTACTCACAAAGGGTTGGAGATCGACCTCAGGTTTCTCCTGCAGAGGCTGCTGGCATTATTGTATATCTAAAAGATAAAAGGTAGGGTTTCTTTCAGTCAGGTTATAATCATGAAGTATATCATTTCTTTTAATATGTTTTTTTTATTTGCATCATTTTGTGTATATCATGATTAGCTATTTTGTCTAAAGTTAGACAGAGTGGACATGCAAACCTTCTTACTAAAGTGTCTCAGTATGAAATTTCAATCATTTATTGCTGACGTGCCTTCATTTAAGCCTGGATGAAGATGAAGTTGATATTTTATTCTTAGCTGTTATAATTTGTGAGGGTTTCTTTAAAGCATGTTAATACCTAAGGTGTACCTTGTTTTAAAAAAGCACACCTGAGGTGTGTGGTGTTCTGGAAACGTTTCATAGGCTATGGATATGAAGTGTCATGTGATTTATGTGAAGCAAGGTGATTCCGTGAAGCGGCTTGTGGCGGTCGCTTCTTGACTGCGGATCCGCTTCATCCGCTTCAGGTTACCAATTTCAGATGTGTATCAGCTTCGATTGGGTGGTGGGGGGGGGGGGGGGGGGGGGGGGGGGGCAGTTGAGAGGGGCATGGTTGAGATAATTGGAGCAATGATAGAGAGAGTTGCAAGCATGTTTAGATTGTAGCAGGAACAAGAAGAAAGAAACTTAGTATATATAAAAGAGAAGAGGGAGGGATTCATTTGTCCACTGGATTTTCACTGAAATTTTGAGTTGAGAAAATGATAAAATGAACTGATGCAGTGTTTTTATGAACAGTGGTTTTATTAGTAAGATATGTTGATAATTAAATGTTAAAACTTGAGAACTAAAATACATTAAGTGTCCGGTGGTTTTTCACTAAAATGTTAGTGAAAACAATAAACGAATTGATGCAGTGTACTACAAATTTACAAAATTTGATTTAATTTTAGCAACATCCATGGATCTAGGCAAATTGCTTAAGAACATAAAATCAAGTTTGCTTTTTTGTTTCATGTGAACTTATTGTGTCTATTATTGATCCTAACGCATAGTTGTATGCTTGTTCTTAACCATCTTTTTAACAAAAGAAGCATATCAATCAGCATCTAAGTTAAGATTTACGTGTTTGTGAAAATCAGTTGGATTTTGCATTTCAACTATTATTGTGTGTTGATTATCGATCCTAACACCGCCTATGATGTGTATAATTCTCTAAATTTGTTATTATTATTAATTTGTTGTTGCTGATTGTTCTATGAAATATGACGGTTTATTGTATCTTGCATTATTTTATTGATGTAGTGTTGATGAATTACGGAAACTTTTATCTGACCGGGAGGCTTATCAACAGTTCTTGCTATCAATTGATCCTGTGAGAACTCAGAACAATGTAAGCATCAAATTGTTATTTAGACACAATGTTAAGTTTGTTACGATCTTCAACATTTTATTTTTTCCTTTTAGTTGTTTTATTTTTCTTTTATATATTTCATTTCTTTGTAACCCAGGTAAGGGATGAGCTTCGAAAGGAAACTGTGCAGCTTGCTAGTAAGTTTTTTACTTGTGTAGCCCCTTGTGAAGTGGTAGATCTGAGTTGTGTTTTATTTTAAAAGGGTCGATTATAAAATTAGGTAAAAGGGGAACAGTTCAAATGGGTTGAAAATCGCTCAAAGTCTATTTTTATTGCATACCTTCTAAATGGTTTTATTTAAATATTTTGATTATAATTGTAATGGTATTGTTTTTGTACTCATAGCTAACAAATTAATGGTAGACATGGACAAAGTTTCTCTGGTCAACTTAACTGGAGCTGACCTGATTCATGTAACATAACTTTGTTTTGACCCGTTATCTCATCCATCATCTTGCCACGTCTAGTAGCAATCTACTCCATCCTCATAGAAATGGACAAAAAATTTCTGTGGGTGAACTTAACCTGACCTGACTTGTTTAACCCTACCCTTTTTTGACCCATTATCTAGATCTGTCAGCCATCTTGCCACTCTAGTTACAATTTACTCCCTCCTAATGAGCAATTGATTGTTTATTGTCCAAATGTCGTTAATATTCTTCAATAATGACAAAAGGGGGGGGGGGGGGGGGGGGGGGATATTGTTGACCCAAATCGGTAGAATAATTTGTATGACAAAAGATGGTCAAATAATATCTAGTTAACTTGCCAAAAAAGGAAAGGTTGCAATTGTAAATGAGGCTGCGACTTCAGAGATTCAACTATCCATTAGAAAAGGATTACAAATGGCTGCCACATGGTCATTAGTCAAAAACATATATTTTCTGTTTTACCTTTTAACATATAGATGGTGACAGCCTTCTTTGTGTGTAATAGTCTGTAAATTCGTATATGTGATTTACCTTTTTCATGAATGTTTTTATTTTGAAGGAGCAAACTTGGAAAAAGAACCTCAAATAACCGAATTGAGGAACCAGGTGAGTTTTTCAGGACTCGTCACAGCTGTTTTATGTAGAAAAATATTGATTTATAAATATTTAAGAAAGGGTGATTTTGATAAAATTGGTGATCTCAATAGTTTTGTTATAAAAATTGTAGTAGTAATCTGAAAAGGCTTGGTTTCTTGTGGTACAGTGCATGATTATAAGAACAAGTGAGTTAGCATCTGCTCAAGAAAAACTAAATGCTCTCACCAAGCGAAAAGCCGAAATCCTTAAGTCTTACTCCCCTGGTTCCTTACTACACAAGCTACAAGGTAAATATAATCTTTTCTTTAAAGGTCCAAAAAGACGATGCATTCTAGGATTATTTATTTTAATGTGCTCAGTACGGTGGAAGGGGCACTCCCGTCCTCCCTTAAGACTGCACTATGGAAATCGAGGTGGCAAAACAGGCTGATTGGTTAATAGGTCTAAACATCTAACTTTTAGAACTAGTCGCCATGTTAGTTTATTTTAAAACCACTTTGTCTTTTCATGAACTGTCAAATAATTAGTGTTTTAGATCACATCAAGAAAATGACATTATATATATATATGATACTTATGAAATTAAACGATTCAAGAGGTTTTCTACATACTGAATACATTCTAGATGACCCTTGACCCGTTCAATCTGCTTTCACCCATTTGACCCGTTAAGTTTAGCATAAATTGACGTATAAATGAATCAATTTTAAACAGTTTATTCAGCACCAAAATGGTTTTTTAGTTATTTTAAAGCATAACATTTAGTACTTTAAACTGATCAACTATCATTTTTGTTCAAATCAGGGATTTGTATATTGCTATAAATAATATGTTATGAATTGGTTTCAGAGTCGATGAATAAGACAGACGAGGAATCTGAAACACTCCATCAGCAGCTTCTTGGAAAAGAGATCGAGCTTGCAACGTTTGTTCAGAAGTACAAAAAGCTACGTGTTGATTACCATAAACGTGCCCTCACCCACCTTGCTGCGAGCACATCTTTGGTCGGTTGACTATTTTTTGGTCAAACCATATTGGACCTTGTGGATGGATTTACACTGAACATATAATCGTAACATTTGAGCAATAAAAGTAATGGTTTTGTTCAAAATTCCTTCTTGTTTTTCTCTATTTATAAGAACCTGTTACCCCGAAAACTTCACCGGACCAAAGCAATACGAAGCTAAACAATGCGAGCAAGTAAATCACAGCTTGCGTTAGACAGGAGACCTTCAAGAGGTTATGGTAGGAAAGTAGCGGTATAAAAAATAATTTCTTTTTGTTTTGTTAGATTTAACATAAGCCCGAAGTCATGTGTGAAACAAGTTATATAGTGTACTGAAAATGATATTTGAACACTTGTGTCACTCAAATGACTTAGTATTTTGTCAAATGTTTTAAGTAAGTAAAATCTTGATCATGAAGCAACTTTGTTATATATAGATAATGCAAAACTTGAACCAAACTATTGATCAAACCATTCGAAGCCCTTGTTTAAGTTAAAGAGACAGTTTGGGATTTTAAATTGTTTTCTTTCCATTTCTTGGTTATTTTTTATGGCTTAGTTCCTTTACGCGTGATGATATGTTACCGCTTATCGACATCCTAAAGTTTTGAGGTATATTATGTCTTTGCTAATTAGGGCTACTAGAAGAGCAAACCGAACAGAGCTCGCCAACTTTAACTCGGACTTGAGTTTGAAGTTAAAAGAACCAACTCGGCTCAGTGTGTTGGTGGTTGTGTTTGCAGGTGGTGGTGATGGGTGGATTGGCTGGAGATGAAGATGTAGGGGTATAATAGTCATTTAACTAACAAACTAATAGACAAACTAACGGACGTCACAATAAGGGATCTAAACTATTAGCCCAACAAAAAATCAAGGACTCGGGGTGTTAGGCTCATATTGAACCAATGAATTGATGCAAACCAGAGGGACAAAAACTGCACTTAACTCTTTTTTCTTTTTTAAATACTAATATACAAGTTGTCAAAACCGACCCTATGTTTTCACAAAATTTTTTTAAAAATCGGCCCTCCCACCGCGAAGCATCGCGCTAACCCAATAGTTTTGACCGTTTTGCGGTCAAAATTGATAAATCCAAGGGCGGGGGGTTTTGAAGGGCCAGGGGGTGCCCGGCCCCCCTGTATTTTTGACGCAGCGGTAGAAATTTGCGATTTTCGTAGGTAAATTGAGTAAGGGTTGAGACCGGCCCCTGCCGATTTGATCTTCCAGCTACTACCAATCGAAAAAAATAAGTCTGGCCCCCTCCGATTTAAGAACCAAGCTTCGCCACCGGATACGTCAACCTCATTCTTCTTCTTCATTATATTCAAACGACCGGAAAATGGGTCCACAAAAAAACGTGATCACCACAAGAAAATGAACTAGTGAAAGCAAGTATATAATAATAATATTAACGTCTATGTTTTTAAATAACCAACAGACAGACGATTCTTCTGCAACTCATGGATGAACATAGGGTTACAGAAGGTTGGCTGTACCAAATTAGCTCAAACAGATTCAAATTACAATACTATCGTAAGAGATATTATGTTCTTCAGAATCTCCATCTAAAAAGCTTCAGTTCCATTCCAAATTCGCTACATAAGGTCCAGTTTATTGACACTCTCAAAAATAATAATGTAATTGTTGAAGATATTATATATTATTAATGATGAGTGTTTGAGTTTGTGTGTTTTTATGATAGGATCATGTGAGAAGTGTAGTTGTGAGTTCATGTATATGTGTAGTGGACAATGGGAGGACGAAGATTAGAGGAAAAGTTTTTTTTATTTTTACACTTTCTTTTACCAATGGTGGTTGTGTCAAGGTACATGAAATTTTAAAATATATTTATTTTGTTATATTTTTCAGTTAAATATTTTTTTAATAATTTATGATTGTTAAGAGATTTTTTTTTTGACATAAATTTTAGTAGATTAGGGTTCGTCATACAGAAAGGGTGGCGACACAGCTTGTTGCCCCCTGCCTGTTATCGTGATGTAATTTATGTAATTTTCACATTTTATCCTGCAATTTATCAATTGAAACTAATATTCAAAAATAAAAAAATAAAATAAATTCTTAGATTTTACTGGATAAATACACCTTAACTTGTAGTGCTCAGGATTTAAACTCCCAACTTTTTGAGTTATATCGGACATAATGTATTTTTTTAGATGGTGCAAGACGAAAAATTACTTTTAGCTTTCAATAAAATTTATATGAAAATGTGGATAAAAGAAACTACCAAAACTGTATATCTAGATTTGTATTAAATATGAAATATTATAGAAAAAAAACTAAATTAATCTTAAAAAAAATATAATAAAAAATTTTTAAAAAAATCTTAAATTTAATTGGAAAGGAGGAAAGAAAAATCTTATATAAGTATTTTGGAATGACCCTGGTTACCTTAATAATGATGTATCAAAAGTTTTGCATTAGTTTTGAGAATATAATTGTTTATTATTATTTTTTATTTTTGAAAAAAAAAAACATGCATATGCTAATTATTATCATGTTCTTCAACAGTTAGGAGCTAGAAATCCTGAAGAAGCTTCAAAATGGATTGAGGCCTTCAAGAAAGTATCTCTAAAGGTGCAAATGGATTAACAATAAAACCTGCAACTAATTAATATATCTTAAGGTTAACATCTTTGATCTTTCATTATATTCATAGATGAACCAACATCCAGGAGATACTTTGGATTCTGCTAAATATCACCAACATCATGCAAGGTATATACAAATAAACTATCAACTTCATAATTAACTAAACTCAATTATGAATTATTATATATATCTCAATTTTATCACCTTATTAGCATGATTTGATGGTATTGCAGTTCAAACAATTATGATTCAAATTGTGTTGATACTCACTTCTCTTTAACATCAATTACAAATCTCGACACAGCTGACATATCATCGTACTGGACCATATTTGGTTGTCACAACGGTAAGTCATAAGAAAAACTCATCATTTCTGAGCCTGTATGCTTAGAATTTTGCTTCTTGATTTTAGGTCTCAGACTATTTAAAGAAGCAAGGAATCATGCAGGCAAAAAAAAGGTATGCATCAAATAAAATAGTTATGATTTATTGTAACTATCTTACTGTAACTAGGGGTTATGATTTGATTAAGTTTTACTTTATAGTTATCACTACTTTATTCCTGTAAGTAATTGATTAATAATATACACGTTTTCGTTATTCTGTACATACCCTCCTAATTTTGCCAGTTTTATATTTTGTGCGGCAGAGGAATGGTCATTCTGCGATAGCAGCCATGAGTGTGATAGATGGCGCCCCAAAGGTTGTTTTCCAGATTCTTATGTCTCTTGGTTCTTCAAGATCAGGGTAAGTGTGGAGCGTTATATTATCATTATTGTTATTACACTATTGTTACTTATCATTATCACAAATATGGACATTGTGACCGAGTAAATTACTAAAGTAGACATTGACCCATTGAAACTTTTTCATGGATTGAGTGTTGTGACTTGGGACTAATAACATGGCATGTTTGGGCTCAAAGGGCGCAACTTATGGCCATTGCATGGGCGCAATACGTTGTACAAGTGGGCACAATTATGCCCCGTTAAACCAATTGCGCCAATCAGGACATGACACGTGGTTTATGTGTAAAAAATAAATAAATGGGAAAACGTTTATTTTGGTAATTTACTTTGTCAAATGTCCATTTTTGTGATTATATATGTATAATTGCAGGTGGGACTTCTGTTTCCAAAGTGGTAATCTGGTTGAAATTATAGATGGTCAAACTGATATCATTCATAAGCATTTAAAAAATGATTGGTTACTCTGGTAAGATCCATACCAATTTTAATAATTTGTTTTAATGTGACAACATTCAGTTTAATTCGATAAGTATTTTCGTTGTAGGGGTATGAAACCAAGAGATTTACTGTTGCGTCGTTACTGGCGTATGGAAGATGATGGAACATACAGTATAAACTTGTTTATTTAATTTCCTCCTTAATTAAGTTCTTTACTAAGAAGTTAAAACATTTTTTAAAAAAAAAAATCTTTTTTTTGCAGTTATTTGTTATAATTCTGTACATAATAAAAAATGCCCCCCTCATAGGAACTGCGTTCGGGCCTGCATTAAAAGTAATGTATGATGAAATCTTCACTGACAGTAACTTATTAAACAGAAACAGAACATAATAATTAAAACAAATGGTTTTATACAATTTTTTTTCAGGCGGCTGGTACGTGATATCGCCTGTCGATCAATGCAGGCAATCAGTTGTGAGACATATGCTTGATATTGACTGGAAACTTTGGAAATCATGTTCTAAAAAATATTCTGATGAATTTCTTTCGATTCACATGATTGGGAGACTTGCTGGTTTGTTTTTTTTTGTTTTTTTTTGTTTTTTTTTTTTTGCATCATTATTGTGTTTTTTTATCTTAAATTATAATCTAAGTTCATGTAAATGAATTGATGTTTCCATCTACATGCATGTAGCTTTGAGAGAATTCTTCAAAGCGAACGTCGATAGTTACTTATCAGAGTTCTCACTGCAAGAGTCAAGGAGACAGGATTTGCTGCACAAAAGTCGAACAAAAACTAGTGCGGGAAGTCAAAGAAACGAAAATGATGAATCTGATAATGAATCTGATGAGTTCTTTGATACTTCAGAATCTTTTCTTGATGATCAGTTAGAAAGTAAAGCTGCTGAAATTTACTCTCAGGTATGGGTGGCAAAACAGTTTGGGCGTGTTATGTTACCGACCAAAATGAGTTCGGGTCAAAACTGATGAGTGATGACTGATGATTATATGGTATTGGTTAGATTGGGTTGACTAGAAGTAGAAACGCTTTTTCCCAAAATTTGTTTGTAGGTAGTTAGTGTGTCAAAAATCATCATCATCATCATCATACTCAGTAAATGCAACCAATAGCAAAGCTAAGGTAAGATCTTAGGAGGGTAAGACGTAGACAACCTTACCTCTGCCCTGTAGGAATAGAGAGGCTGCTTCAAGTGAGACCCCGGCTCAATATTAATTTTGTATCAAGTCTTTCGGCTATCCACACCACCACATGATGCATGATTACAAAAAAAGTACACTTTGGCCATTTTGACTTGTTTTTAAGCTTTTTCTTTTTAATTTTTAATTTTTAATTTTTAATTTTCAGGATACCGAACCATGGACTCAACCAACTAATGATTTAAAAGAAAATTTGCATGAATATACCGGTAATAAATTCTCAGTTATTATTGTCAAAATATTAATATGCATGTATAAAGTGGTAGCATTAGTGTTGGTTTTATATTAGCTACATGAGTTAGTCTTACATTATTATGTTTAGCTGCAGTGCATAGACAAGATTATGCAACTGGTGTCTTACATAACTACAAATTCGGTCTTCTAGAAGACCAAACAGGTAATCTTCCCAACAGTTGGTCAGTTCCAGAACCTTCTTTGTTTCAAATTCGAGGAGAAAATTATTTCAAAACTCGAAAGAAGGTAATTTATTGTATATTCTGTTAAATACTTTATTGCCATTCCGATGCTGATCTTTAATTTTTAATTTTTATCTAATTTTTCAGATCACAGCGAAACGCATATTGATGAAAACTGTTGCTGTTGAGTGGCTGAGATCAGATAAGCAGGAAAACGATCTTGCTGCCTGGCCAGGGAGCATTGTTCAGGTTGGCAAAATGGGTGTGTCAAACGGGTCGGGTTAAGCAGATAAGAACTGTCAACAACTTTTGTTACTTCTTTTGTAGTTTGTGTATAGCCAATGTTTTACATGTATTAGAAAAGCCTTTTATTAAATTTAATAAGATAATTTCTGTTACACAAAAGGATTTAGAACAACGTACGCATTTAACTACTCATTTAGGCGAGTGTTGTAGTTACTTTTCTATATTTGACCCGTTTGATCTATTGTGCAGAAATTTGCAGCAGATGGCCGTCCAGAGTTCTTCGTCGTTGTTAACTTTCAAGTAATTCATGATTTCCGTTCATCTTGCTACTTGTTTTTCTGCTTCGATTTGACCAAAAGTTAAGTTTACTTAAATTTTTTTGATTAATTAGGTCCCGGGTTCAACAACGTATAATATGGCTTCTTACTATATGACAAGTACTCCGATTAACGATCTTCCCTTGCTAGAGAAATTTGTAAAAGGAGATGATGCGTTCAGAAATTCAAGATTTAAGATTTTACCTCATATAACCAAGGTACGAGGATTAGGCAGGTTATGTAACGGGTCAAAACAAATTCTAGTCAATCAAAACAAATTCGGGTCAATATGGGTCAATTGTTACGGGTCAAACAGCCAGGTCAGGTCGGGTTGGCTTAAAGATAGTTAGTGTATGAAATATGATTAAAAATTATTCTTTTATGCATTCTGATTTTCAATAAGGGGTGGCAGCGCAGCCAGGTCAGGTCGGGTTCGCTATACAGAAAGGGGTAGCGGCGCAACTTGTTGTCCGCCTGCCCGCTATTTTGATGTAATGTTCGTTGTTATGGAATGAAATTTAACTTTGAATAAAATAACTTAGCATGATTTAAAAATATACTCTGAGTGCATTTTGACGCGTTCGACATGCTTATTTTTAGGCAAATCTTTTTAAAAAAATTATCATAAGATTCATTGATGTTAGGGACCATGGGTTCTGAAACAAGGTGCTAGAGCTACACTGGTTGGTCAGTTGCTTAAAGTTAACTATATTCATGGGAAGAACTATATGGAGGTAAACTAACAACTTTATCAGTTAAATACTTTTTCGCCTTATATATTCAACCAAACAGTTTCTGTTGTTTAGCTTGATATCGACGTCGGATCATTTGCACTTGCAAGAGGGCTGGCTAGCACCGCTTTGAGCTGTTTGAGTAGTTTGATAACCGAAACTGCATTTGTCATACAAGTACACCCATCCATCCATTAACCTCTTTAGTTTAAAAAAAAAAAAAATAAATAAAAAAATCCATAAGCTGTCATATATGCAATTTGTGCAGGCAAATACTGCAGATGAGCTTCCTGAGCTACTTTGTGGCGCAACTCGGCTGAACCATGTTGATGTCCTAGAGCTATATGGGCAAACCCATGATCTATATGTTTTTCTTTTTAATAAGTCTTATCTAAAGTAATTAAGTGATGAATGTATAATTGTTGTTAAATTCAGTGTTGTTAAAACCGGAACGGACTAGCTGGACCGGTCACCTGACCCTTAACTGGTTCGGTTGGCATGGGTTGAACTGGTTCAGTGGTTGATTGGTTTGGACTAGTATATTTGTTTAGATTTTGAGATTTGAATTTAGAACCTTTTCATACACATTGAAAGGTTTGTAACTAATCTGTGAAGGTGAAGATTATGTGTTATACTATCACATATTCCCTCCCATGGGCGGACCCACACCCACTCCAAAGGGTGCGGGCGCCCACCTTGAAATTTTTTTAGTGTTTATATATACGCGTTTATTCCGTCCGCACCCCATAAAAATTTTTCTATCGCATCCCTTGGATTTTTGAAAGCAAGGAAACAAGTCTCCCTCTCCCCCTTTATAAGCCTTGAAGCTAAATCCACGATCCCTACGCTTGGTAGAAAAGTTGGTGTGTATATATTTTTCCCTGTTTTTTTTCTTCGGCGAGCAAGGATTTGGTGGAAAGGTTGCAAGTCTCTCTTAATTTAATGTGAAGAAGATGAGTTATTTGTTTTTTATAGTGCAAGAGGTTAAAATATGTAAAAGTATAGTGACAGCCAAAGTATGGTGGCAGCTAAAGTCACGTTGACTTTTAATCTGCTTTCCTTTTTATTTTATTTTACTTGTCCTTTCATTTAGTTTATTGTCTATTATTTTTTTATAAGGTTTAATAAGATTTCATGTAGATAAGATCAAGTACAATGAGTGAGAGTATAGTCTAATGTAGGTAATTCAAACGAATCTAATTATTCAGTTCGATTCTAGATACGTAAATCCAAGAATTTGGAAACCATTTTAACGAAATAACATCTGAGTTACTTGTTTGTATTAATAACTTGAGTCCTTGTGATAATTTTGGTGTGTTTAATGCCAAAACTACTACGATTAGCCGAGATGTATCCACAACTTTAGATTTTAAAATTTTGTTATCAATATGTAACCTTATTTAAATTACTTTTGTCTTTTGGTTTCCTTTTGTTGATTATATAATTTTAGTATTATTATTTTTGGTATACGAGTCGACTCGACCCGGACCACCTGATGGATAAATGACCAAGAGGGCTTAGAGATTCCGCACCCCATGAAAATTTTTTTTGGGTCCGCCACTGTTCCCTCCTCTAAATGTTTTCGAAAAAACAATATGTTTATTTTATTTTTACAAACAATATACTATGTATATTTTAGATTTTGTGTAATATATTAATATTTAAATTTAAATTTTGGGTCCACTCTTATAAATATAGTTTAAGAGTGCGGCCAGTTCAAAGATGGATACGATTTTTGAATCGTATAACATAGCGAATGACTGATGCGGCAAACGGTGAGGTTTTTTTTTTTTTTTTTTTTTTTTGTTAATACATCTAGATGATTTATAAATGCCCATGAATAGTTCTATGCAATGGCGGATGAAAGTGGGTGGTTCTAATCTATGATTGACGAGGTGGTCTCTAAATCTCGTTTCATGCTTTAGCACTCACGTGCATTTGCTTCAAATCAGTTTTTCCCTTCTCGATACGTAAAATCTTTTTTTTTTTTTTTGAACGATCAACAAAAGATTTTATTTCACCAAGCTAGCGGGGGTACTAGCATATCACCCAAGTACAACAAAAATAGAACAATCAATACATACAAGATGCCACCATAGCACTACCACCCAATACTAGAAAAACTAAAACATCGCCAAGAATTCCAATCCAAGGACGGTTATTTCGCCCTTGACGACACCCATAGAAAACTTAAAGCTTTGATATCTCCAAGCACCTTAGTAAGATGGACCTGTTGATTGTTGAATACCACCTCATTCCGATGCTTCCAAAGACACCAAATCGTCGTTAAACATACCACATTAAACGCCTTTTTTCTTTTGTTTGAGCCGCTGATATGAGAGTGTAATTGCAATATGTCTTTGAAGTGAAACATGAATAATGAACCAAAATTGCACCATTGAGCCACCAGATTCCAAAGGATTTGGGAGAACGAGCACGAAATAAACAGATGCTCCGTAGTTTCCGCATGATCGCCACAAAAAGGACACCATTCCGAGTTAATATTAATATTCCTTCTTCTTAACGCCGCTCGAGTCGGTAACCGATCCTGTTCAGCCCTCCACGCAAGAACAATCGCCTTCTTTGGAGCCCATGTATTCCACTGCAAAACGAAAGGAGCCTGCCCAAATCTCGCCGCGTGCAGAGAGCTTTTGAGACTGCAAACAGCAAAGTCACGGACATGTCCCAACCCCCAAGCCCACCCATCAGCAGCGCTCGTAAGAGATGGAGCCACCACTGTGCAGCAGAGCTGCTGCAATTCGAACAATTCAGCAGTTGTTAAACTGCTTCTCTTCCATGCCCAACCCCACCCATTACCCGCACTGTTGATCCTATCAGCCACCTTCGCAAATTTATTGGATTCAAGCTCAAAAAGAGCCGGAAAAGCCGCTGCAAGAGGAACGTCTGCAGCCCAACAGTCCAACCAAAATCGTATACCCAGCCCATTCCCCACCACCCGTTTAATGGCCCAACCCACGTCCACCCCAGCCCTTTTGACGAACTGCATCGATGAATATATTTGCTTCCAAGAACCTGAAATAGAAAGTTTTGTCGGAATTGGATTCCAATCCCGACTAGAACAATGTATGGACCAAATGATATTACGCCACAAAGCGGTGGGCTCGGTTTTAAACCTCCACCACCACTTTGCAAGCATAGCCGAATTAGCGTCCCGAAGAGATCCAAAACCTAGGCCACCGTATTCCACCGGGGAACAAACCCTTTGCCACGCAACCCAATTCATTTTCTCTTTTTCTTCCGACCCACCCCAAAAAAATACTCGCCTCAATTTGTCAAGAATTTCGATAACACACCCCGGGGCTTTAAAAAGTGAGAAATAGTATGTAGGTAGGGCGTTAAGAACCGACTTAATGAGTGTCACTCGACCACCATACGATAGCGTCTTGGCCTTCCAAATCGATAATTTACTTTTGAACGCATCCACCACCGGCTTCCAATGTTTTGACAAGTTCATATTAGCACCTACTTGCAAACCCAAATGAATAAAAGGAAATGTGCCAGCTTTACACCGGAGTACATCGGCCAAAGATTGAACTTCGGATTGTTGGATACCCACCCCAAAAATCGAACACTTACTTAAATTTACCTTCAAACCGGAGGCTAAATAGAAACACCTTAGGACCCTCCTTAGATTCACGACATTATTAAAAGACCATTCACCAAGGAACACCACATCATCCGCGTAGAGGAGATGTGAGATAGGGAAATCAGTCGTGCCACAAGACAGACCCCGAAAGAAACCCACGCTTGTTGCCCTTTTAATGACACCCGTCAACGCTTCCATCGTTATTAGAAATAAAAACGGTGAAAGAGGGTCACCTTGCCGAAGCCCACGGCTACAAGCAAATTCCTGGGTAGGTGAACCGTTAACCAAAACTGATGCACGTGCCGAGGACACAATCGCCATCACCCATTTACACCACATGGACGGAAAGTTCATTTGTTCCATGACGGATGCAAGGAATTCCCAACTTAAAGAATCGTATGCCTTCTCTATGTCGACCTTGAAAACCATTCCATTACGTTTCATTTTCTTCATCCATGCTATGATCTCGTTCAAAATGAGAGGGCCATCCGTAATATTCCTGCCAGACAAAAAAGCGGACTGTTCGGGTGAAATGAGACTCCCAATGACCGACTTGAAACAGGTCATCAACACCTTAGATAGTACTTTGTTAACACACCCAACAAGACTAATAGGACGGAAGTCTTTGAAGTCAAGTGGATCCTTCTTCTTGGATATCAATGCAATGAAAGAAGAAGCGCACCCGGGTCCAACATTTGCCCCATGATAAAATTCTTCAAAAAGCCGAATAAAGTCACTTTCAAAATTATTCCAGCACCGTCTAAGAAATCTGAAGTTAAAACCATCCGGACCGGGTGCTTTATCCCCGTCACATGCCCATACCGCGTCTTTAATTTCCTGAAGGGAAAAAGGCCTCTCCAAAGAAGCCGCATCACTGGCCGATAATCTGTTAACATGAGAACAAACAATTTTCGGACGAACAGTCATCGGCTCATTCAACTTGTCTTGAAAAAATACGAAAGCTTGGTCTTTGATAAAAGTAGGACTAGTAATCCATTCGCCACCCGACAAGATACCATTAATCCTTTTACTCGTCAAATTAGAATTAATGATACCGTGAAAAAAACTGGAGTTCTCGTCACCTTCCACCGCCCATTTAACCTGAGCTTTTTGTTTGAGATCCAAGTGTTTCCGCCGCTCAAAGTCAAGAACAATCGCCTTAGCCTCACTCCTACGGCCAAGTTCAACATCCGTAAGGGCCCTCGAATCCGCAACTTTATCCAAATCCTCCATAATTACCTTGTTCCGCCTAAACGCTGACTCAAGCGTTTTCTTTTCCTCCCCAACCCACCATTTGATCTTCTTTTTAAAAAATTTCAATTTAGTGGCAATGCCCAAATCTGCCGGCCCTGAAAATCTGAAACTATCACTTTGAAGCTGAACAAAATTAGTAAAACCGGGGATCTCAAGCCACGAGTTAAAAAAGCGGAAGGGAATGTGTCCAAAATCATTAGAAACCACCGATAAGGTAACTGGGCTATGATCTGAAAGAACTCTAGAAAGTGCCGTAACCGACGCCTCCCGCCATTTACCCATAAAACCACCACATACCAGAAACCGATCCAGTTTACTAAGTTTGGAACCATCATCAGACATGTAAGTGAAACTATGCCCTCCCATGTTATATTCTTCTAGTCCCATACGCCTAATAACTTCATTAAAGGAGTCTGCATTTGCTACTACAAACTCGGAGTTCCTCCTCTCTGATTAAGTACGAACATCATTAAAATCACCAAAAAGCACCCAAAAGCCAGCCCCCGTATTTTTTAACTGAATTAATTCCTCCCATAAACCCCTTCTCAAAACCGGATCATTTGGAGCGTACACATTAACGACATTCAAAGACTCACCCGACGCAACTAAACACCCGGTTGTAACTAGAAAATACATGTTCTTTATGATTGAAGATACCTGAAACACCGAGGGATCCCACAAGCTGATGAGACCACCCGATCTACCGTCCGCGGGAACTTGCTCCGAGCAAAAAGCCGATCTACCCCATAGACTGTTTAACTGAAAGAAGGTATCTACCCCCAATTTTGATTCCTGAATCCCCACAAAATGCGACCCATGAGACGTTTTCAACCCCCTTATCCAAGAGACTTTTCTGTCGTCTCTTACCCCCTTATGTTTATACTTAACATATTCATTGGAGACCATTAACCACACCCTCGCCAATGATTACCTCTCGGACCTCCTCTTCAAAATCCGAAACATCAATACCAAAAATATCACCTGCAACTTTTGTTAACCCGATTTCAACTGCCAAATCGTCGTCATTACAGTTCTGGTCCGGGACCTTCTTCACCATTTGACTGCATATAAATCGGAGTGGTTGGGACAGTCTCCATCGGAACCGGTAAAGGATGTGCAGTGTTACCACCTTCCAAATTCACTTCTGCATCATATTCTCCTGCTGCTGAATTAATACAACTTTCGGCCATCTGATCACCTAGAATGTTACGGCCCAAAGCAGGCCCACAATTCATTCCCCCTTGGGCCACCTCAACAGATGGACTCCTAGTACACCTAGGTCGTTTCCTGGACCTTGATTGCTGACCCACCACATTACCTTGGCCCACCGAAAAATTACCCAGTGAGATATTAAGATCTATATCGTTCAGTTTATCCTTGTCACCAAGTGGGCCCCTCCTTTGATTAACTTTTGTCTTTTCTAGAAAACCCATCACCCTAGGAGACCTTTGGTTAGCCCCATGCAGATCATGCATACGAGAAGACCCTTCAGCTTCTTTACCAAAATCAGCCGGCGATGAACCTTGGATATTATCCACCGGCCGGAATTCGCCATCCTCTACATCGTCATTATCTGCCTTTGAAGCTGCCGCCGAATTAACTTGTTGGTTAGTAAACTGGGACAACAGTTCGTCGCCCAGGTCCCGTAGAAGATGATCTTCTTCTTCAACCACCCACACATTTGTCTCCAGTCCATTCCAATGAAGAGCAATTTCCTCATCAATTCGTTTTTGAATATCCGTGCAAACCCACACAGTCCCGTCCCCATTGAAAGGTGATAACCAAGAAAAATTGGATTTCTTAATCACCTTCCCATACAAACTGCCCACATTGTCAAAAAACACACCATCCCTGAGTTGTAAAGGCATCCCCCTAACTCTTAATCTAACCACTCTATCACGATTAATGGCTTCCCCTTTCCATAGCACAGCTGAATCAAAAATGTCCTGCCATAGTTCCTCCCTACGACCGAGGAACTCCACAGCCGTTCGTTTGTCCCGAAATACCAACATAACTTTCATGCCACCAATTAAGCTCACCGGACTTTCACCATATCCACCTAGTTCCATCATGTGCTTAACCCTTCTAACGGCATCAGCGTCTTTAGCTTCCCCAATCACTGTTCTATTAGAACAATGGTTTGGATAAAGGCAACCTTTCTCTTCCACCACTAGAACTCGCATAGAAGAGGATTGTGGCCCATGATCCTTCACCGGTGGGTTCCAATAGCCGGTGCTAGTTTCTTTATTAACTGGGACAAATCTGCGATGAATCTCCGGTACATTTCCATTCCCCTGTTGCTTGGGCGGCTGCGGAGGAGGTCTCCGAGTCTCCCTTCTTGTATAATCACCTTGTTGAAAGTTTCTCCTCTGATCCTTCCCAAACCTAGCCACTGAAACCCCCACCTTCACCCCGTCAATCATAACATTACTCGTTTCTTTTAACACCTCGTTGACATTCTTGACCCCCAGGTATCTAACAAATCCGAACCACTTCCCCCTTGCATCCGTTTTCCTCGCAACGTACACGTCTTTAACAATACCGTGAGGATGAAAAGCTTTCCAAAGGATTGATTCAGTCACCCCGGTCGGAAGATTGGAGATGAAGAAGGTTGTAATAGGCCTAGGATCTACTTTCCCACGGTGGTACGATGGCCGGACGTCCTGGACTCTTCGGCTTCTCTCACTCGCTCTCTCTCTCATTTTTTTAAAATCTAAATACGTTATTGTGTTTACTTTTTTCCAACAATCTCATATAATAAATTTATCTAAAAACGAAGTTGTAATCAAAATAAAATACCGAGCACCCGTTAACATACCATTTACATGAATCTAACTTACCATTTTTTTTTAAAATTACGACATAACATTTTCATAATTTCCTTAAAAAAAAAAAAAGTTGAAAAAGCCGAGGCAGTAGACCATACAGCACACATTGGCAATCTAAACAAAACATATAACAGTGATACATAAGCTTTCACACCACTCTTGTTCTTCATCTGCCATCCTCAATCCTCAATAATAATAATAATAATAATAATAATACAACCTACCAAAGCTTTCTCTCTCCTCCGTCCAGCCACCGTCCCACCACCACAGACACACACACACACATATATAATAATATTATTAATCTTCTTAATTCTTGTGATTAATTGTTATTAAAGGACCCACCAGCATGATCTTGAAGTCTGTCCAACAACACAAATCAAGGGAATTTATGAACCCAATATCTCTTCCTTCTATGCACAGGTAACCCTCCCTCCCTCCATTTATTACTTCAGATTGTCTTCCTGATTGTTGCAAAACCAAATAATAATAATAATAATAATTTATTTAAGTTGTTCATATTGTAGGGTTTTTTGAAGCAGAAAAGGGTTTCATTTTATTTTCAACTTGCTGTTGGTTCTGTTGTTGTTATTGGTTGGAATTAATAATCCAATATTCTGTTAATGGAGAATGGTTATGCACTGAGATTTGCTATTCTGCTGATGCTGCTTTTGGTCTTAGGTATGCTTTTTGTTGTTAATCTGTAGTTACTTGTGTTTGTTCTCTATGATTAGCCTAATTTTAATTTAGTGGCTGTTTGGTAAGCCTCCAAAGTTAAGCATTCAGCGCGCGTTTGTTAAGGCTGAGCCATTAAGACTTGGGAGGCGAAGCTTGGAGGGGGGGGGGGGGGGGGGGGGACCGGATTCAATTTTTTTCGATCGGTAGTGGCAAATCGGCGGGGGCCGGACTCAACCTGGACTCAATTTACCTACGGAAATCGCAAATATACACTACTGCGCCAAAAAACAGGGGGGCCAAGCCGTGGCCTTATATATCCTTCGCCCTTGGTAGTTGAACCATTAAGCACTGAACTAGGTTGAACCTTAATGAGGCTCTCCTATCAATGTGGGACAAGAAAACTAACCATTAAGAGGTCCAACTTAATGATTCAGCACTTAATCAACCAAACAGCCCCTTAGTTAGTTAGTTTGTAAAGATTAATGTACCAACAACACTGCACACCTTGCGGCTATTAGCTTATTATAATGTTTATCATAATTTTTGTACTTGTTATGACTCCAAGATTTATGAACTTAGTTTTTAAAAGACTTAGCTTTGCTATTCAAAAAGGGCTAGCGGCACAGCTTGTTGCCCGTTTACCTTCTATTTCGATGTATTAGACTAGACGTACTTGGTGGTAAAAAATGCTTTATTGATTCTCTGATATATCACAGTTTATACGTCTTCTGGTGCGAATGACTTCGAGCAGTGCAAAAGTTCTATCAAGCAATGGGCTTCTTCTTCCCTTCGTTCAGATACAAAAAACGGTCACATTCTTAAAGACTTGTTGTTTTTTCTTCATGTCCCAAGAACGGGTGGACGGACTTATTTTCATTGCTTTTTAAAGAAACTGTATTCTAGTGATCTTGAATGCCCGCGGTCTTATGATAAATTGCGGTTTGATCCGCAGTAAGTTTTGTAATTCTAAAAGTTTTTATATTTACTGATTGTTTGGTTTGTATTTTCTTGTTTTTTTTGATAGTTTGTGTTGCCGTGCAGGAAACCTGATTGCAGGCTTTTGGCGACTCATGATGATTATAGCATGATGTCAAAGCTTCCTAAAGAGCAAACTTCGGTGGTAACGATTCTTAGGGATCCTGTCGAGCGTGTTTTTAGTACTTACGAATTTTCGGTAGAGGTAGCAGCTAGGTTTTTGGTGCATCCTAATTTGACTTCAGTCATAAGAATGTCAAATCGTGTGCGGTCAAAGAGTGGCGGGATAAGCACACTTGAGATCTGGCCATGGAAGTACTTGGTTCCTTGGATGAGGGAGGATTTATTCTCTCGGGTAGGAGTTTTTTTTAATATATTTGTGGATTTATGTAAATAATTTATGATTGTATGTACTCGTTTCGATAATATTATTGTTCCATTTGATGCAGCTGATGAATCTGTTTACTTTGATGTAATAAACAGCGAGATGCAAGAAAGAAAAGCGGCCCGCCTTATTTTTATGGGAATGATTCATATGATATGGAGGAAGTTGTTATGCCGTTACATGATTACATCAATCACCCTGTAGCTCTTGATCTTGTTCACAATGGCGCCACGTTCCAGGTATAAACCCTTATGAACAAATCGACAAGAAAATATATGATTGCAAACGCGCTTTCTTTTTTTCGGTTATGGCTTAGTTTTATTGGTTTAGGTTGCAGGTTTGACGAATAATTCTAATATTCGTGAGGCACATGAGCTGCGGCATTGTGTAATAACACATAAGGTTCTTGGAAAATACGTGCTTGACGTTGCAAAGGTGTTATATGGTGTCCTAAAAGTTAATGTGTTTGGTTCGTTATTACTGATTTTTTGCCGTTCATATGTTATAATGGTTTCTTGCAGAAAAGGCTGGATGATATGCTATATGTTGGGATCACGGAGGACCACAGAGAATCTGCCACAATGTTCGCAAATGTGGTTGGTGCGCAAGTTATCTCTCAGTTGATGGCATCAACTGTTAATAATAGCGATACAACGGGTAGATGTTTCCTTTCTTTTAATATGACTTCACAAGTGTTGATTTTTCTTCAAATATTAAAACATGTTACCGCTTGTGATGCAGAACAGGGTCCTCCATCATCTGATTCGAGCATTGATACAACTGAGAATCAGGTAAGAAATGGTAATACTTTAGTAAGTTTAAAGCTCGTATGTATTGTCTTCAAAGGTTGCAATAATGATGACTTGAATTGCATGCATAGCAGGATAACAGTTCATCAGCTATCGAAGCAAAAAGCGAGAATGTATGCCTTTTTTATCATGTTTATGTTCACACGTAATTTGTTCAGTTATAGTGATCCATAGAGGTCTTAAAATGGACAGTTTATGTCCTGGTCGAAATGGGCCGGGTTAGGTTGTCCGAAACACTTTTGTTCAAAATCTTAAATTCGTTTTATTTTCTAACGATCAATGTTGTGTATATGATTAGTACATCAACATCAACATCAACATCAACATCAACATCAACATACCCAGTATAATCCCATCCATAACGAAGCTATTGGTGGGGTCTGGGGAGGGTGAGATGTAGTCAAGCCTTACCTCGATCCCAAGGGATAAGAGAGGCTGTAACTATGATTAGTGGATCGTAATAATTATTCAATTCGTTAGCAACATAATTTAGTCGACAATCGAGTAGTCTTTCATTTTAAGCTAAATTGATATGTCACATTGAAAATACACTAAATTTATATCCTCATTAGATGACTGTTGGGAAGCTTATGGAAACCTATGAGACCTGCATTTCTTCACTAAGATCGTCCCAATCGCAAAGGCGTACTGCTTCTTTGAAAAAAGTATCCCCAGCAAACTTTACAAAAGAGGTATATAACAATTACATTTTCCTTGTATCCTTTTTGACTTTTTTACTTTCTAAAATTTATATTTATTTTCTTTTTTTTTTTAATACCAAAACCACATGGGTATATTTGACAAATAACCAAATAATTGTAAACTGCGTATTTTATTCTAATATAGTTGACTTAATTTATCTTCAGGCACGTAGGCGTGTACCTGATAATGCACTCAAAGAAATCATTTCCCTGAACAGTCTTGACATGGAACTCTACAAATATGCCAAAGAAATTTTTCGAAAGCAGCATCGGACTATGGAACAGGGATCACATGATTCTGTCACACCCGTAAGTTCCCATTTTTTGGCGACGTTTTAATCAGTATTCAGTATTAAAGATCTCAATTGGTATTTCAATTCCACCAAAAGATTCATAACCATTAGAGATGGGCAAAATGGCATGTCATGCGGGTCGGATAACAGGTCAAAGGTGGTTACTTTTCAAACTCGTCGAGCTGGGTTGGGTCAAACATTTGCTTTTTGCCCAATTTTTGTCTTTCTATAAATAGTTATTAATATGTTAATGTGATTACCAAAACTATACTGCGTTTTTCACTATTGTGCGGCTTCCAGACTCCGTTTTTATGTATATCAATTAAAAATACACTTTAGGTGTCTGTGTTGACCATCTGACCCGTTTGATCCATTTGACCAGTTTAGATATAACCATGACCTAGATCGGTCTATTCAGAAGTAAACAGGTTGAAATTGCCACTAAACAGGACACATATACTCCCATTCATGCCAATCCCACAACTAGTCGAACTTCGAACTCCGTCTGTGACAGGGATCAAGATTTTAAGGCTAGGTTTTGACTTCGTTTCTTCGGTTAATTGCAGGAGAAAGGACACTTGATGCTCACCAACATTATTCCAGCCTCAACAATTATTTATTTTATCGGTTTTACGTTCTTGGTTTTCTTCATTTGCTTCTTTAAAACTGCAAAGAGAAGAATATCTAAAATTAAGATATAAAAGTTTTGATTTAATTGAAGTTATCACGACGCACACATACAACAACAGATTTTTAAAAAATGAAACTTAGAGAATGGATGCAAATTTTTATTGGTGGTTTTGTATACATGTAAATGATCATCAAAAGCTCAATTCCAGTTTAATGCAGGCTTGGTATATAAATTGGATTCATGTTGACTCTGCTCTTAAGCTTATGGCAGCCAAGTAGGTGTTCGCGTGTTTGGGTTAACATGCAAATTTCATGTTAGATTGCGGGTTTAGGTTTAGATTAGAGCGCGGGTTAGTTCTGAGTCTGCCTGTAGACATGCTTAATTAAATGGGTCGTCTGTGAATTGACTGGACATTTTATGATAAATAATTGGTTGGATATTATATAACAAAATTTAATAGCTATAACTAGACCTGTCAATTTCAACCCATCAAATTGAGTTTGGGTTGTTTTGGGTTTAAAATTTGACCATTATGGGTTAAAATGGGTTTAGTATAATTTTCAAGGGGGTTAGGATGGGTAATTTTAATTGTAGGAAATAAGTAAGTGGGTCAGGATGGGTATGTCAAAAAAAAAAAAAAAAATGGGTCAGGATGGGTATGTCGAAAAAAAAAAAAACAAATGGGTTAGGATGGGTATAGATAACCATATACAAATCTGAATTAAAACTCACTAATAGAAATCAATGTCATTAAAAAGCAAAAAATTATATCTTTTGCATTTGTTGATCACCACAGTCGATTCGAAACCGTTTGGGTCGTTAACGGACGGCAATGTCGAAACAACACGGGTCGTTAACGAGACCGATGTCATCAAAACGGTTCGAGTCGTTAGCGGGTTTGATCGAGTGCAAACGGTCTGGGTTGTTGACCGACCCGTTCGGATCGAAATGGTCTGGCGTTGACGAGCCCGGTCGAGTCGAAACGGTCCGGGTCTCTACTGGACGAGCCAGGTTGAAACGGTCCGGGTCGTTACCGGGCCCGGTCGAGTCAAAACGGTCTGAGTCGCTAGCGGGCCTGACCGGGTCGAAACAGTCCGATTCGAAACAGTCCGGGTCGCTACGGGACGGGTCAGGTTGAAACGGTCTGGGTCGTTACCCAGCCGGCTCGAAACAGTCCGGGTCGCTACGGGGCGGGTCAGGTTAAAACAGTCTGGGTCGTTACCGGTCCCGGTCGGGTCGAAACGGGTCGGGTCGCTACGGGACGGGTCAGGTTGAAACAGTCTGGGTCGTTACCGGGCCCGGTGGGATCGAAACGGTCCGGGTCGCTAGCGGGCCTGGCCTGGTCGAAACAGTCCGAGTCGCTACAGGACGGGTCAGGTTGAAACGGTCTGGGTCGTTACCGGGCCCGGTCGGGTCGAAACGGTCCGGGTCGCTACCGGGCCCGTCCGGGTCGGGTCAGGTTGAAATGGTTTGGGTCGTTACCCGGCCTGGTCGAGTCGAAACAAATTTAATTTTAAATTTGTTTTTTTTCCTTGTTTTGTTTTTTTTACTGTTTTTTATTTTTTTTACTTTTTAAATTTTTAACTTTTTATTGTTATTTTAATTTTTTTTTTTAATTTTAATCTATTTTGATGTGAACCTATCCTAATTCAAACCATTCAGACCCCAACCCATTCTGACCTAACCCATCCTAACCTATTTTTTTAATTTACCCATCTTGACCCAAACCCATCCTAACCATCAACCAACCCAACCCAACCCAACCTACCCATTTTGTCACCTCTAGCTATAAGGTAAATGAGCATTGTGTTTTTGGTTTTAAACCCTAAAATAAGCCCTATACAGTGGCGTATCCAGGACGGATTTTCAGGGGGTTCCTTTCGTAGATTTTCACTGATTTTCACTAATTTTTTGAAATTTTCCACTAAATTTTCATTTTTTTTCCAAACCGAGGGGGTTCCTGGGAACCCCTAAAAGCCCTTAGATCCGCCCCTGGCCCTATATATACAAAAAAAAGTAAAATAAAATAAAATTTTGAGTTGGATGTAATTCTACGTCTGATATTCATAAGCGATCAACTAGTTAATGATCACATAGCGTTTATGTTGTGAGTACATATGTTCTTCGATTAAAAAAAAAATAGTTATACTATTTTTTAGATCATACTATGCTTCTCAACTGACATAAGTTGAGTTTGCCCATGAAATGCCTGAAAAAGTTTGGAAATGGAAATGGAATGAATGTGTATGGTTAATGATAATTTTGAGTGTTGGAATTTGTTATTATCCAACAATATTCACGAATGGAATAACCCTTGAAAACATTGCACCTATGGATATCTTTAGTGGCCAACTACTTTAGAACGTATACTGTTGTAGAAGATTCGAATAGAATGGAAACATGCAATGAAAATGATGCAACATTTCTTCATTTGTTGTGTCAAAAACTACAATTGCAACAAAAGATTATGTTCAGCTTCCACTTGTTTATGACTTTGCATCTTTGAAGAAAAAGACATCTTTTATTTTTTTTGTTCTTTAAGGAACATAATAATATAAACATATAAAACCTTAATTTTTTTTTTTTAAATGAAGTTTCCTTTTTTTTTGGATGAATAAACCTTAATTGTAGTAAAAGTTGTAACGAAAAACTTTAGAATACATTTGGACCGAGTACGTAGCTTCAAATTTGTTTCAGTGTTAATTAACCAAAATCATATCATAATCAAAACCGAATTCAGTTATGGTTAGCTTCAAATTTGTTTCAGTGTATAAACTGCTATTTATACACTCTGTATGGGACAATTACTATTTTAGGTGCAACACAAGATATACATATCCTTTTATCCTTTTACTAGAACTATACTCATAACCATAAGCATTTCTTTTTTATTTTTGTTTTTCTTTCTCCAAGTGTAATCACTAATACACCTACTTTTTAATTAGTTTCCGCGACTCTAGTGTCCTCGTGTGACAAGATTACATATGGTTATTAATTAGTATAGTAAACAAATTACATTGAATTCCATTTCAACAAACTAATGAGGGTATCCGAGAGTCACAAGTACACCATCTACTAATGGAGTAATGGATAACAAGTAATTACATACCTAATAGATATAAGACACAATTTTATAATAAAGCCAAACGGTGTTATTTGACGTCCCTTTAA
The DNA here is from genome assembly GCA_028751855.1 of Ambrosia trifida. Classification (NCBI taxonomy): domain Eukaryota; kingdom Viridiplantae; phylum Streptophyta; class Magnoliopsida; order Asterales; family Asteraceae; genus Ambrosia; species Ambrosia trifida. Next base: position 18,977,740 of record CM054130.1, read on the forward strand.
CACTTGTAAGTTGTAAGATTCTCACCAGGGGCGGACCTAGCTTTGAGCTAGAGGTCGCGCCCGCTGCCCCTCGGTTTTTCACGCGTAGTGGATTCTTTCTATACGATTTTTGTAAAACGTTACCTCTGAAATAAACTTTACGTTACTACTAAAATAAACTTTACGTTACCCCAATATATATTTTACATTACCTTTAAAAATGAATTTTGCGTTATGACGTTATGTAAGTCGGAAAATATTTATCGAACTCGAATTAACTAATGCTAAACCCAACTAAACTAACCAAATACCCAACAAACTTAACAAAACCCAAACCCCAACAATAACCCGAGCCTAAAACACCCCAACCCCCTAAGACCTAAAAAAACGATCCTTCTAGTTGTTGCTGTTGTCTTTCTTATTCTTCACTCTTCAACGCCCCAAGCCCCAAAATACATATGATTGTGTGTCTACTTGCATATTTTATGCAACATGTTCAAGTTCATTACATAGCATACACTAATATTTTGTTTTCTTGTTTGTATAATTAGATTTTATTAATGGCAATATTCAATGATCACCACTCAATGAACTTTAAACCGATGATATCTTAGCATATACTTATAATCATTCAATCAAGACAATAATCAGTCAAAAATATCCAAAGAACTTCATCTCCCGATCAACGCTGCCGACCGCATTGCGGTTTATTCGCCGCAACAACAACATCCGTCTGTGAATAAAAGGTGTCCTGGTTTTATTTCAGACTTTCAATATTTTCATGACCATGATATGCTAAAAAGGGTGTTGTAGGCTGATTGTTAACTATTCATAGGATTTTTGAAGATAACCTCGACTCAGGTAACTATTAATCAAAATTATGTATTCATCATAATACCCCTTAATTAGATCTATTGCATATTAAGGACATTTTCTATATAAATTTTGTGACAATTTATATTTTTGTGGATCTATATGTTTATTATATATTTCTTCAGGGCTTAAATTGATTTTGTTCTTTTTAATTTCTTGTGAATGGCATTCTCATATTTTACCGAACATATTTGTAATGATTTTTAAGAACTGACATCTTGTTGTTGTTTATTTACCACTTACTGTATAAAATAAAATATTGACTAAAATTAAAGTTTTAACACTATTGAGTTGGGATTTAGTACAATCTAAAATTCGAAGGCTTTTAAGGGATTCGTTGAGTCAACAAGAAATAATAATTATTATATATAATGAATAAAAACCTGATAATTAGTTTGATTTTTACAAAGCGGTATTTCATCATTTAGAATTTACTGTTCCCGTAATGCATACATTTTTTGTCCTTTATGTTGTTTTATTTTTCGGTTCATGACGATTTTCAGAGATATTTTAATTATACCTATAGTTATTTTTAAGTAAACCTCAAAATCAAATCTCCATACATATACATACACATCCATATACTCACACACATCTTACAGACACACACAACACACATGATTTTTATTAAACGAATTAAATGACCCATAATTTCTACAAATTAGTACAACAAGATAGATCAACTAAACACATAATCTCTAGATTAACATACTTAAAAATACGGTAAACTGTAGTTTTTTGTGACGTTTAAGCGGAGGCAACTTATCGTTAGATATACGACTCGCCATTAAGGTATGAATTCTAGAGTTATCTATTTATAGTGTAATGTTATATTTACTATTGTCATAGTTTATGCATTTTGAATCTAATTTTTTGGGTGATGTTTCAAAATGTTTTTTTATAAATATTTTCAAAATATTTGATTGAGATTAATTATATCTTCACGCATCCCATCGAATGATCAACTACACAATTATACCTATACTTTTAGATTGTTCACCCCACCGCATCGTGCGGGCTCCCCACTAGTGTGAAAAATACTTCTTCAACTCTTAAAGAAGCCATCATTTCTTCATTAGCAAATAGCCAATTAAGTATAGATCAAATAAGTAATACGTTTCATACTTCATTAAATAAACTTTAATAAAGATTATGCTTATAGTTTATTTTGTTTAAGCAGGCCAGGGGCCAGGGTTATGATGATGCAAGTAACATGAGGGTGTCTTTTGGGTGATATTACAGTATTTTATCACACATTAAAGGAAGATAATAAATTTACAAAATTAAATGAAATGTGTGACCTTACTTGTGTAATGGTGGAAATCAGAAAACATAAAACTTTTTCTTTGGTTTATCGGGTATTGACGTTAGCATTGGTTTTGCCAGGTTGAGAGTTGTTTTTCTAAAATGAAGTTTATCAAGATGGATGATGGATGATGGATTTACGCAATATAATGGGTGGAGACTATTTGAACATTAATGCTTTAATTTGTGTGGCCGAAAGAGAAACTTTTGATAAAGTAAAAGAAGATGACTTAATGGCTCGATTTCAAGCTTTCAAGAACCGAAAAAGCAAAATCTATTAGGTATGTGTGCAACTTCATCTATTATCATGTTTTTTGTTTTTATTCCGTTTATATTGTATAGAACTACGGCAAAAAAAAAAACAATTTTAAACGTTACTCCTAATTTTTTTTTCTAGATCCATAACTATAGACCACACCGCCCGCCTAGCATAAATATAAAGTTACCACATGTATACTATGTGCTTGAGTTTGGGCACAACCATGAGATGGTAAATGGTAGTTATATTATTTGAAGTTACCATGAAGAGGAATTTCCATATTGGGCCTCGAGTTATGATTTATGAACAAATACAATACAGAATGATGAAACTTGAAAGTGAAGGGTATATGTAATTTGTCCATGAATTACAAGTCATATGGGACCCAACCCAAACCATGAATTTCGGAGTCGCATGTGGTGGTGGGCCCCCACGCAAAACCTACCTCCATTTTCAAATATAACACAGATTTAAATTGTTACAAAAGATAATAACTTGCAATAATATCTATTTATGGTTATATGTCACTAATTGTGTAAGGACTAATGGGGTGTACGCGTGTTGCGGTGAAAAACAACATTTATATCGGTTTGGTTAAGCCATAATTAATTAATCAAAATATTTGTCTTGGTGTGTGACATAATCATTAACAGAGTTTGAACATCATTAACCATAATCGAAACATTCGAATCCTATGTGTTAGAGGAAGTGCAAGCACATGAATATATACATAACAATAATTGTGAGATACATTAAGCAAAAAATTATGATGATTATGAGGAAATGGGAAGTTACATGCGCAAACACTTAAATATATAAATAATAATAATTTGTGAGACACAGTTAGCAGTAAATTAGGGTGATAATAGAAAATAGGAAGTTGCATCATTTTATTACTACATGAATGTTGAGCAGCTCACAATAGGGGTGTACAAAAAGCTCGCGGCTCGAGGCTCGCTCGAAACTCGCTCGAAAAAAGCTCGGCTCGAAGAGGCTCGTTTTGTTTTCGAGCCGAGCCGAGCTGGCTCGTTTTGTAATCGAGCCGAGCTCGAGCCAGGGGTGTGCTCGGCTCGATGGCTCGACTCGTGGCTCGACTCGATGACTCGACATATGGCTCGACTCAGGCTTGTGTATGTGTAATTAATATATAAATGAAACTAATATATTTTGGCTCCAAACCTAATTTTAAAATTCAAAATTTGAAAATCCCGCTCATACTACATATCTACCTCATCTTTTCATAATAAATAAACCATAACTTAGAAAAAGAAAAAAAAAATATACATGATTATGTGTAATTTTATTGTTTTTTATTTAATAAATATTTGTAAAAAAAATAAAAAATTAATAAAAAAATATAACGAGCTGGCTCGAGCCAGCTCGAACATTTACGAGCCGAGCTCGAGCTCGACTTTTCAGCTCGACCAGAAAAACAAGCCGAGCCGAGCTGGCTCGGTTTAAGTTCGAGCTCGAGCTCGAGCTGGGCCTGGCTCGGCTCGACTCGGCTCGTGTACAGCCCTAGCTCACAAGTGACTTGGTTTGCTTACACCCTTAAACGTAAGGTCAAAGCCTTTAAAGACCACTCTCTAATTGTCATGTTAGATATATATACACATGTAATGTATATAACCTAAGGTGAAGAGTCCCGAATAGTATCATATAGCTTGCTACTTAGTCTATGAGGTGTGGTTAAGGGTAGTCTTAGAAGGATTACGCGTCACATCAGTAAAATATGGGCCTCCCTTTAAAGATGGCAACATGAGGACTACCTAAGGGTGTGGGGGTGGTCTTCCTTGGATAATCCTCCACTTTTATTGATCTATTTTTGTTTTTTTATTTTAAATTAATAATACACCTAAAATTAAATAGATAATACACCTAAAAATATAAAAAGTCACATTATATTAAAATATAAGTCGACATTACAAATAAAAAAAACGACACCTAAATTAAAAAAAAAAAAACGTCTAGCTATATTTGTTAATAATGTCTTGTTTCAATTTGTCGATAACCCGACGCCTCTCTTCGGGCATGGAGCTTGTGTCGATCGCCAAAATTTTCGCCTCCTCGATTTTTAGTTTTTCGTTCTTCGCCTTTAGCTTTTCCTCGTTGAGTCGGTTGAAAGATTCAATTTGAGCCGTCAAAACGTCCATCTTCGATGCGCCACCGCTCCCCGACGCACTTTGTTTTTTCGCCGTCACATCCCTTTTTGCTTTATCCCGACCTATTTAATTAACGACATGCAAATAAGAATATAATAAATTTTAGTTAATAAGTATAATAAATTTTAAAAACAATGACAAACCAATGGGATGATGAGCCTCCTCAAACGGGATATCAAACTCCGCTTCCTCGTTGATGTCGATTTGCACACGAGCACTCGAGCTTTCCTCTTGTGAAGCTTTAGCATTTGTCTTTCTACGTTTTGCTTTTGCCATGAGGTATGGGACCATCGCCCACTTTGGTTCGTTCCTCAATAGTTCCAAAGCTTGAACAAAATTGAATTCCCCCGTTCCCATATCACTCCACTTCTTCATGGCGTCACAGAAAATCATACTTTCGTTGTAACCACTAGGGGGTTCAACTTAGTTTGGTTGTAAAAACCAGCAAATTTAAGGCACGTCTTGTTTATTTTCCTGAACTTGCCGCTCACCGAGTCTATGTCTCGGTAGGGCTTCGGTGCTTCCATTCTTTTGTGGAAGTTATTTACACATTTAGACCAAAATATGGTACCATTTGGGGTGGTGCCTAAAATTTGTATAAGTTTATTTTGCTTCATTAGACAATATATTGTTGTAATAATTAAATACTTTGCAAAAAGAATTATAACAATAATAAATTGTAATAAAACTTAATTAATAAAGCAATTACCAACAATGGGGCATGTGGACGTTTCTAGCCACGCAAGAATCAACACCTCAATTTCAGTTTCGGTCCATGGTTTCTTTGACATTGTTTTAGAAGCCTTCGCCTTGCCTTTGCCTTTTTTGGTGGGTGGCGATGGTTGTGTTTCCGAAATGACATCGTCATCATCATCATCCTCGTCAATGAGGCCCATTTGAACTATTGGTGGTGGTGAAGGAGATGGTTGAGTCGGTGTAAAAGAAGTAGGAAACATAGGTGACATTTGCATTTGATTAAACAAATTTGATTGCAAAAGTTGTTGCATTTGCATTTGACTAAGTTGTTGAAATGCGTTGGAGGAGGATTGTTGGTAGTTCGCAAACGTGGATGGAACCTCCGGCCGATAGCATCCGGTAAAACTCAACAGGATGTTCACGTTTTGATTCGCGTTTCGATTGGGGGTTTGGTTTGGGGTGTTAAGGTTATTTTGGTTGAATTGGTTGAAAGGATCATGTATTTTTTTTTATTTTTTATTTTTATAAAAAGAGAGAGAGAGAGAGGGAGAGAAATTAAAAGAGATTATTGAATAAAGGTGAATATCTAGAGAGAATTGTATGTATTTGAGTGGTTATTTTTTTTAAAGTGTTGGATTTATTTAAAGTTAGAAAATTGTTTTTTTTAATGTAATAATACCATATGAATGACCCCACAAAACAAAACCCACCAATCAAAGAGACCGGCATGAACGTCCATATTTGGACGTTTTGGACGCATGAGGGAAGATTAGGGCGGTGTTGGCTGCCCTTAGATGGGCTGGACGGGCCTAAGCCGCCCCCACACCTGATAGTCTTGCAAGGGAACGAACCCTTTGATACAAGTCAACTTAGAAGGGAGGAGGCCTAGCAAGCTCAAAATCAAGTATTAAAATATAAAGAAAGAAAAGAAGTAGGGTCGTTCCGATAGGCTTAGCAAACCAGGTAAAAGCCTAGGGTCCTCAAAAAATAAGGGCCTCCAATTTTTAATTTATACTTTCTTATATAGTACATGTGTATTTAGCGTAAATTAAAAAATTAATAACTAAAGACATAAAAGATCAAACAAGAAAAAATGTCCAAACCCAAAACTTGAAGAATTAATGGCCATATCCTTTTTTTCTTGAACGGATCCTCAGCTCCTATCTTCATTACTCACGACCTCACTAATTGCAACCGACATGGATGACGATTGGCAGAGAATTTATAAGCGAAATTAAGGATAATCAATCACAACCAATGGTTGCTTAATGTTTCAATATCAAGCGAAAAAAAAATTATTCATGCAACGACCAATTTTTTTCCAATAATACAAATCTATATATGTAGTGCGACTTACGATTGAGTAACAAAAAAAAATCAATTTTGCATTTTGATATTTGCGAATTTTATACCAATTCAAAGGGCCCTGACTTTTGAGTTTAGTTAGGGCCTTCAAAAATTTAGGACCGGTAGTATTTTCATAAAGTGATAAAGACTTGAAATTGGTTCACCAAACATATATATTCCCTCGTGACGCGAGACACTCTATTTTCTCAAATGAAATGACTGGTTTTCTTCTTAAAGCCAAATACTTGGCTCTACCGGGAATCTAGTTTGATAAAAAGGTCTTAATTTCTTGAAAGTAGTGATGGCACTCTTGTGTCATGGCGTCATGCAACATTAAGGCTATTCAAATCGCTCGTCGTTCGTGGATCGCTCGCCGCTCGTTCAAAAAATGCTCGAAAAATGTTTGCTCGATCGTCCGCTCGGCTGTAAGTGAGCCTAGGGCTGTAAGCAAACCAAACGTTCGGTGAACAGTTCGTAAACCGTTCGGCGGGAAGTTCGTTTGTGTCCGTTTGTTTAATAAATGAACGAACACGAACAAAAAATTCCGTTTGATTAACTAAACAAACAAACACGAACAAATGTCTCGTTCGTTCGATTGCGTTCGTGAACGTTCGGCAATGTGTTTGTTTATGTTCGTTTATTTATATCCGTTCATGTATGTTTGTTTATGTTCGATCACTAGTTAAAACTTAGGATAATTATGATCTTTTGAATTAGGAATATCATGTATTCATGCCTATGCCTAAGTAATTTTAGATAATTATGTCTAAGTTAGTACAATTTGACTTATCGACATCGTTTAGTAGTTGTACTTTGTCTAACGGTTAATATTAACAATGTTTTTTTAGTTAGTTGCATATTAAATGTTTCTTTTTGTTTGTTTGTGTTTAAGACACGTTTTCACGAACAGTTCGCAAACAACTTAGTTTCTTAACAAACAAACACAAACCTAGAATTATGTTCGTTAGTGTGTTCGTGAACGGTTTGTTTGTCCAAGAAACCTTAACAAACAAACACGAACAAAGCCTTGTTTGTGTTCGTTTGGTTCGTTTACAGCCCTAAGTGAGCCGATCGGCTCGGTTCGGTTTGTAAACGAGCCAAGCACGAGCAAAGGTCCGCTCGACTCGGTTCGGCTCGAATAAATTATTATTTATCTATTATATATATATAATTATATATATACAAACAAATTATAGTAATATTTATAGCTTTATACATAACATTTGGCCCAATATATGCAAATAAAATACGATTAGTCCGCTTTATCAAATAAATATTTAACACAAGATTTAGTAGTATAACCGTAAGTCGTAACATGACAGCCTTAACTTCTTTATGTTATTAGTCGTCCGTCCCTAGTCGTCGCTTGATATCACCCTACGCCACAAATGCGACAATTGTTCTCTGTAATATGCTCATTGCCTCAACCTAAGCCTCATTCTTGAACACTCGGAACTCAATATTAGTGTCCTCATCGGACAGCTCCGCCTTAGTCGTCACTCGACAACGAAACATTGAAGATAACATTCCAATTTCATGGTTGTCTAAATTAATCTCCGCTCGTTTCTCGCTCGACGCTCGCTCGAAAAATTGCGCTCGAAAAATGCTCGTTCGCTTTCAGCTCGATTGTAAACGAGCCGCTCAGCTCGGTTCGGTTTGAAAATGAGCCAAGCATGAGCAAAGGTCCGTTCGGTTCGGCTCGGCTCGTGAACAGCCCTATGCAACATAGATTGTGTGTGAAAATGCAACATATTATTAACCAGGGTTGAGTTATTCTACAAAGCTTACAAAAAATGAGAAGGGTGAGAAGCCACTAAAAAATGACATGTGTCTAAAGGATTAACAAGTGGGAGGGGTAATTTTGTCAAAAACATATGCACATGAAAGTCACATGCCATTTCCACCTTCATTTTTAAATGCCCGTAACTTTTTTATACGTCATCCTTTTTTTAAAAAAAAAATATACCATAAAATTGAGCGTCTTTTTATCTTTAATATGAGTACCATTTTGTTATACTTTTGAAAAAAAATTCAAAACTCACTTGCGTAAGACACAATGGAGTGTAAAACACAATGAACACCAATTAAATATAGGGTATAAAACATAATCAAGAGTCTTGTAAAACACAATTGACGACATACTAAAGACACAATTAATAGAAGACTAAAACACAATGAATACTTCTGAAAAAAAAAAAGTTGAAAACCTAGTTGCGTAAGACACAATGGATGACATACGAAAGACACAATGAACATAATGAACAGAAGACTAAAACACAATGAATACTTTTGAAAAAGAAAGTTAAAACCCCAATTGTGTAAAACACAATGGACGACATAATAAGGACACAATGAACAGAAGATTAAAACACAATGAATACTTTTGAAAAAAAAAGTTGAAAACCCAGTTGCGTAAGACACAATGAAGATAACGTAAAACACAATGAGTACCAATTAAATGTGCAATGAACAATATGGTATAAAACACAATGAATAGTCTAATAAAACACAACGGACGACATATAAAAGACACAATGAACAGAAGACTAAAACACAATGAATAATAGACTTAAACACAATGAACAACATAATAAAACACAATATACACCTAAATACAAAACTCATTTGCGTAAAACACAATGAAAAGCATACTAAAAACACAATGGACAAAGTTAAATCATGTGTAGACTAAAAAAACATAAATAACATATTTATAAAGCACACATGCATACTATACACAATGAACGAGCAGAAGACACAACGGAGATGAAAACCCATTTAGCACGATTTTTTTTTTCAATTTTAATGTAGCAATGTGGTACTCATATTAAAGATAAAAAACGCTCGTTAATATGGTGAAATTTTTTTGAAAAAAAAAATGTCGTATGAAAAAGTTATAGACGTTTTAAAATGATGGGGGAATTGACATGTGCATTGCATGTGGAGAGATAAAGTCAACAAAAGTGGTTTTCCTTTTATGCCCTTCCTCTAATTTATTATTTATTTTTTTCAAACAAACAAATCTCAACCGTTCAAACATATGATCAATGGATCACAATCCTTCTCGCCCTTCCTAGAAAAAGTGTCTTGTGTATTTGATCCTAACCCTTATTAACCATTGGTCTTTTATCTTCTAGGAATATGTAGTATTAGATGATACAAATAAAAATTAGGGTAGAAAGAGTGGACATGGGAAATGCCCTACATGGAAAAAAAATACAGTGGCGATGATCCCACACCTCCCTTGTCCTCTTGTAGAGATTTGGCTCACCCGTGTATAAGTCATCGCACCATTTCTGGCTTCTTCGCTTTCATCAGACGTGGTTGGGTTTGGTTTGGTTCGACAATCGACGTGAGCCTTTTTCCTGGCGGTACCTTTGGTGTACTTCGTCCACCCACCAAAGTTAATGTAATCTAAATCTAAATTGTGGCCAAGGGTACAATTATTATCCGGTGTTAGCACTCGTTGGGACAAGCCGGGTAGAGATCCTGTTGTGATGAAGGATGGTCAGGGTATGAATTTTGTTTATTGTTGATTTCGTTCACTTTCTTTGTTTTTTCCTTATGTGTTTTATTTTTGCAGTTATGTCGGCTCTTGACTTTATCAAAGGTGATGATGCTTCGGGCGTTGTTTTTGCTGATGCTGAAGCAGCGGATGGGGAAGATGCATTGACCAAGTATCAGAAAGGAAGGTATGACGGGACCAATTATGTTGTTGTCCCTAATGTGAAGGGTTTTCCTAAAGCCAGTTCTTCCAAGGCTTCAACAAGGAGGTCAAGCAGACGGCTTTTGAAGGCTGCTAAGCCTGCTGATCCTTCTGGAGCAGTGACAGTTAGTGATGATATTGAAGAGTCTGAAGATGAGAAAGATCAGACTATGGATGATGCTCTGGTGGATGTTGTTGTTAAGAAAGGCAAGGGCAAGAAGGTGAAGGTTGGGGTGGTGAAAGAAACGGATGTGTCAGCTAGCTTTGATGAGGAAGGTCTGTATGTTCCTGGGTGGAACGTGAAGTCTAGTGATAACTTCAAGTCTTCGGCTGTTTGTGAGGAGGTTCTTGCACACTTTGCTACTCCTGGTGCCAAGGCTTGTCTTGAAGGTTTGGATGATGATGCTCTGTTGGCAAAGATGATGGTGGGTACCTGTAACCTTGCTGCTATGCTGCCAGAGGGGATTAGCAGGTTTAGGAAGGTTATGGGTAAGTATAGTGAGTTTGCCAAGAAGAAGAGGGAGATGAAACAGTCCATTGCTGACATGAAGAGGGATGCTGAGGAGTATGCTCAGAAGGAGGTTACTTTGATTTCCCTGATTGATGAACTGAAAAAAGGGCATGAGTCTGAGATGGCAAGACATGAAGCTGCTAGGCTTAAGGTGGAGGCAGATCAGTTGGCTTTGGAAGCAGAGAAAAAGGCCTTTGAAAGTGAAAGGAAGGGGTTGGAGGTTTCTCTTGCTGCTGCCCATAGTGATAACAAATGGTTAATTGAAGAAGGCTTTCAGCAAGTCGTTACCTACCTCCTTCACTCTGCCGAATTCAACTTTGCCCTTAGGGAGGTGTATACCAAGCTTTTGACCCATGGTAAGCATGTTGGTTTTGTTGCAGGGTTTAAAGCTCACGAGTCCGGCCAAGTTTTGGAAGAATCTCCCTTCTATCAGCCTAACTCCTTGGATGTATTTAAGGAAACTGTCCTCAAGATGGAACACTCCAGCTATCCTTATGTTGCACAAGTCTCTTCCTTTTATGGGAAACCCTTGAAGGAGCTGAAAGAATTGAAGCCTGCTGGTCTAAACGAAGTTGTATCTGCTAAGGTGCTTCAATCTGTTTCAAGGAAGAGGGCACATTCTGATGATAGTGAAGAGACGTTGGATGTGGCTGAAACATTTTCCAAGGATGCTAGCGTTGAAGCCTCTGAAGCTGGTCTTGTGGAGAAGTTACCAAAGAAAGGGAAGAAGGCAAAGAAGGCAAAGGTGGTCAAGGCTGGGAATGAGGATGAAGCCTCTAAGCCTTCAGGGTCTGGTGACGATGCCTGAACTTCCCATTCGTAGCTTTCTTAGCATCTTGGTTTGTTAAAACAATTAACTTTGTGTTTGTGTCTTAAAACACTTTTATCTTTTGTTGGAACCTTTAGTGGTTCCTTGATGGTTATGGGCTGTAGCCCTTTGAACAATTATGCTACTCGTTGGCTTTGTTAAAAGCCCTTAAATGTTAAGTCTTTATGGCTGGTCTTTAAGTTTTATCGTTGTTCATCTGTTGTTGTTTATGTGTGTTTGTCTTTGTTGTTGTTTGGGAATGTTTATCCGGTAGCACCTTCAAAGGTTGAATGCTGCAGTCATTCATCCTTAAGGTAGTCTAGGCAAACATGTCACTACCTATCCTATATACACTTATTCAAGTGTTCTCAATGTATTTTCGTAAGTTTGTTTTCTAAACTTAAGGAACGATTGGTGTAGGTTGTTCAAACCTGTCTATGAGATTCATAAAAGTGTTTTTTGTTTATCTCATGGAGTAGGATTGATTTAGGAACTCACCCCTTACATAGGTCCGTTTATCCTTCGAACCTATTGAGCGAAATGTCCTGGGAGCTCATCCCCTTACATGGTCCCTACCATGGAGTTTCTTGCAAGGTTCTCAACCTGAACTTAGGATAGAAAGACAAAGTTTCTAAAAGAGGATCAAGTGATCCTTTCATTCATTAGATGGATTAACATTACATCGTTTGAAAGAGAACAACATTTTCTTACAACTTAAACAAAGAACCTTTTGAGGTTCTTGCCGTTCCAGTGACGGGGGAGTTTTTTGCCTTCCATGCTTGCCAGTTTATAGGACCCCCCCTTTGTGGGATTCTAGGATTGTGTATGGGCCTTCCCACTTAGGTCCTAGCTTCCCTTGACTTTCCTTCTTGCTTGCTTCGTTGTTTCTCAAGACCAGGTCACCGGGCTTGAATCGTTCATGCTTAACCCTGGCGTTGTAGTAGGACTCCATCTTTTGTTTGTATTGAGCTTCACGGATGGCTTCTGAGTCCCTTGCTTCTTCTAGGAGATCAAGGTTAAGCAATGTTTCTTGTTCATTTGCCTGGACGTCGACATGAAAGGTTCTTGGTGTGGTGATTCCGATTTCGGCAGGTATTACTACTTCAGATCCAAAGGTAAGGCTGTAAGGCGTTTTCTTATTGCTTGTCTTCTCAGTGGTTCGAATTGCCCAAAGAACGCTTGGCAATTCTTCCAACCAGTTTCTTCCTTGTCGGCCTAGTCTAGCCTTGATCCCTTCAACCACACTCCTATTCATTCTTTCAACTTGGCCGTTTGACTGGGGGTATGCCACAGAGCTAAAGACTTGAGTTATCCGGTACTCCTTGCACCAAGCACTGAATGGTTTCTCTGCAAATTGCTTGCCGTTATCCGTCACGAGCACCCCAGGTAGGCCATACCGGCAAATGATGTTTTCCCAAACGAAGTCAATTATCTTTTTCCCTGATATTTTCCCTAAGGGCTTCACTTCTGGCCATTTTGTGAAGTAATCAACTGCCACCAATAAGAATTTGACCCCTCCTTTTGCTGGTGGGAAGGGTCCAACGATATCCATTCCCCATTTGTAGAACGGCCAAGCTGAATTAACAGGCACCAAATCATGCTTGGGACTTTTGGGGACGGGGGCGTGAATTTGGCAGGCTTCACATCTTTTCAGCTGTTCTGATGCATCACGATGCATGGAGGGCCAGAAATATCCCAGGTTCATAAGCTTTGCCACAACTGACCTTGGACCGCAGTGGGCTCCGCAGATTCCTTCATGAACTTCCTTAATCAGGTACCTGCTCTGTTCGGGTCCTACACATCGGAGCAGTGGGGCTAAGTACCCTTTTTTGTAAAGCATTTCATCTTGTATGGTATACTGCTTGGACTTGTTTCGGATCCTTTCAGCTTCAACAGGGTCCTGTGGTAGTTCTCCTTTTTGTAGGAACCTTATAAACGGAGTCATCCAGTTTGGTTCGCTTTCAGTGATGACGTCTTGGACTTCCAACTCTGATATGGCAGGATGCTTGATCACCTCAACCAATACTTTCTTAGTGAGGTGGGCAAAAGTTAACGAGGCAAGCTTGCTTAGGGCGTCAGCCTTTTTGTTGTGGGACCTTGGAACTTGTTTGATCTTGCATTGTTGGAAAGTGTTCATGATTTCCTTGGCTTTCTCTTTGTATTTTTTCATGTTGGGTTCTTTGGCAATGTAGCTATCGTTCACTTGGCTAGAGACCAGTAGTGAATCGGTGAACACTTGAAGCTTGTGAACCATCATCTTTTTTGCAAGCTTGAGTCCTGCAATCAGGGCTTCATATTCGGCTTCATTGTTTGTTGTCTGAAATTCCAAACGAAGGGCATATGTGAATTCTAACCCTTCAGGGTTGATTAATATAAGACCAGCTCCCGAGCCTTCAACGCTGGAAGCTCCATCTGTGTAAAGCTTCCAGGCTTCAGGATCAAGAAGTTCGTCTATGGTCATGTTAACCTCAGCAGTTTCTACCCTTGGAATTTCAGCAATGAAGTCAGCAAGTATTTGTGCTTTTATTGCTTTTCTCGGGACGTAGATGATTTTGTGTTCACCTAGCTCAACAGCCCACTTGGCTAGTCGTCCCGAGGTTTCGGGCCTTTCAATCACATTCTTGATTGGTTGGTCAGTGATTACTTGTATAAGATGTACTTGAAAGTACCTCCGAAGCCTTCTGGCTGTTTGTACCAGGGCTAAGGCCAATTTTCCAAAGGAGGGTACTTGACCTCTGCTAACTTTAAGGTTTTACTGAAGAAATAAACGAGTACCTGAGCTTTCTCTCTTTCGATAGTGAGAACAGCGCTGAATGCTTCCTCGGTGACTGAAAGATAGACAGAGATCATTTCCCCTGCTTCGGGTGCTGCAATGGTGGGAAGGGAAGCCAAGTAATGTTTCATGGTGTTGAAGGCTTCCTCTGCTTCTTCTGTCCACCTGAAGCTTTTCTTGTCAGTGCAACCTTTGAGGGTTTTGAAGAAAGGTAGGGATTTTTCAGCTAGTTTTGACACGAAACGTTTCAAGGAGGCAAGTTTGCCGTTCAAGCTTTCCACCTCCTTCTTGGTTTGTGGTGACTTCATATTGAGGATGGCTTGAACCTTGTTCGGGTTAGCTTTTATGCTTTGTTTCCCTACAACATGACCCAAGAATTTCCCTTCTTCAAAACCAAAGGAACACTTGATAGGATTTAGTTTCATGTTGATCTTCTTGAGATTGTTGAAGGTTTCTTGTATGTCTGCAAGCATTTCGTCCTCAGTCTTGCTTTTGATGACTAAATCATCCACGTATGCTTCCATGTTTCTGCCAATTTGTTTGGCAAAGGCTTTGTCGACCAGCCTTTGATAGGTGGCACCTGCATTTTTTAAACCGAAGGGCATCTTTTTATAACAAAAGATACCCTTGTCAGTATGGAAGGCAGTCTTCTCTTCATCTTCCTCCTTCATTTGTATTTGGTGATAACCTTTATAGGCATCCAAAAAGCACTTGAAGGGGAAACCTGTTGAAGGGTTAGCTCGTAAGCATGCATTATGTGAAAGAAAACAATTTTGGAGGTGTTGAATAACTTAAAAGTTATTCTTAGGTTCAAAGGTAACCTGTCAACGAGTCAACTTTCAGATCCACCTCTGGTAAAGGATAGCAATCCTTTGGACAAGCTTTATTGAGGTCTTTGAAGTCTATGCACATCCTCCATGAATCATCAGGTTTCTTAACCATTACTGGGTTTGCAACCCAGGATTGGTATTTGACTTCTCGGAGGATTCCTGCTTCAACCAGTTTGTCAACCTCCTGGCAAGCTGCTTTGCTTCGTTCTGGAGCAAGGCTTCTTTTCTTTTGCACTATTGGTTTGATGTTTTGGGGAACTTTAAGTTCATGCTCAGCAATCTCACGAGGGATCCCTGTCATGTCACTAGGACATCAAGCGAAAACATCGACATTGTTTTTCAGCAATGCTTCAAACTTTAAAAGAATTTCCCTAGGAAGGGCTGTGTTTACCCGTATCCTTTGATCATGGTATTTTTGATTGATGCTAAGACCGAGTTTGCTCTGTTCTTCAACAACCGTTAACACAGAGGTTGATGGTTGGAGGGTTCCTACTCCTTCTTTGTTGGGAAACTTGGCACTCTTCCGGCTGATGGAAACGGTCATATCGAAGGCTACTACACCAGGTCTACCAATGATGACATCGTAACTGGACGGTAGGTCCAAGACAACGAAAGTCAATGGTTCGGTTCTTCGCATTTGTCCATCAGAGAAAGTCACATCGAGCACTATTTCGCCCAAGGGCTTGATGGGAATGTCAGCTATGCCTTTGATGGCAGCCTCGGCTGGCTTGAGCATGGAGCGTTCTTCGAGGCTTAGAAGGTTGAAGTATTTTGCAAACATGATTTCCGTGGCAGCTCCGGTGTCTATGTAGGCTTTTTGTGTTTGACATGAACCCACGAAGGCTTCAAGGACTAGTGGATCACAATGTTTTTCCTCGTTGGTACAAGGGAAGTAGATGCCTTGACGTTCCCAATCCTCCAACCTCTGCCATTTGCTTGGTGTTTCACTTTCAACAAACACCATGGCAACATCTTTCTTCTTGCCATCAGCTATGTTTTCTTTGACACCTTTGACCAAGTGGGCTAGTTCTCCAGATCTAACTGCTTCTTCAATCCTCTTCTTAAGCTGGAAGCAGTCGTTGGTGTGGTGTCCCTTCTCTTCGTGAAACTCACAATACTGGTTGGAGTTTTCGTTTCTTTTGCTTTTAGGTAAGGGACGAGGTGGTCTAAAGGTGTGTTTGACTTCTTCCATTGCTAGAATTTCTTGAGGAGTTTTGGAGAGGGCTGTAAAGTTTACATTTCTGTCCTTGCTTGGAGGGTTCCTGCTTTCGGACCTCCGAGACTCAGATCTCCTAGATCTGTTGTCATAGGTACCGTAGTTTCCTCTTTTTCGAGTAGGGCTGTTGCTTCTCCAGTTGGAAGCCCTTTTTCTTTGTTCCTTTATGTCTACAGCCTCTTCTCCTCGGATATGGGCTTCGGCTCTTTCTAAAGCCTCTTCAAGGGTTTTGGGGAGACTTTTGTTAAACTCCCTGGTGAGGTATTTTGAGTTGATGGCATTCATGAACCCTGCAACCTTCATCTTTTCATCTGCACCAACGTAAGTAAGACCTTCTTTTTTGTATCTTTCAATGAAGCTCTTCAGGCTTTCATCATCCTTTTGCTTTATCTGGAAGATGACGGTTGCATCCTTGACACATCGTCTCTGTTGTGAAAAGTTGGCCAGGAATCCTTTACCAAGTTCGTCAAAGGTTCGGATGCTTCCAGCCTTCAAGCCATTGAACCAGATTCGTGCAGATCCAACAAGGGTTTGCATGAACATCAAGCAACACTCAAGATCACCCCATTTCTCGATCCGAGCGGCCCCTGAGAAGATATGAAGGTGATCTTCTGGATCATCAGTGCCATCATACGTTCTTATATGAGCTGGCATCTTTAGCTTGTTAGGAAAGTCGTAATCTGCTATTTCTGGTGAGAAGCAAGATAAGCTGTTTGGCTTGTAGGGTTGGTTGACAGGGTGTTCCGTCCTGTTGTTGGTCATTCCAACCGGATTTTCCTGTTGAGCAGCGATGGCCTGACTGATGAGCTGCTGCCAAGGGAAGTTAGCCATCATTTGTGATATCATGTAGGGCATGAGGTTAAAACCTTGGAGGTTTTCGGTTGTGGCTACATTGCCGGTCATCATGGGGATGCTCATGGAAGCGTTCCTTGCCATGGGGAGTGAAGCCATGGCTTGCTCCCATGAAGTGGCTGCCGGTGGTGGGATACTGGATATCGGTGATTGTAGAAGTTGATCCAAGGTGACTTCGTGCCCAAGTGGTGCACCAGTGGTGGCAGCTTGGGTGGTAGACAGTGGGAAGGCAGTAGGACTGGACCTTGCTTCATGCTGTGAGGTGGGGAATGTGTTGCTGGGACCAACATTACTGCTTTCGAGTCGTGGTCTATGACTGTAGGTGACATTCAGAGGAGGAGGAGGTCCCGATGAGAGTGACACTTCCTCTTCCTCGCCATAATCTAGACGGAGACGGACTCCTTTATCCCTTTCCCTCATGACATATTGGTTCAAAAGGGATCTAAGCTGCAGAAAGTTTCTCTCCACTCCTTCAGGGATAAGATCTATACGTTGGGGAGTTTGTGCAAGATCAGGGAGAGGGGAAAACACCCCTGAACGAGTGGGAGGTGGAGTCTGTAAGCTTGTCGTCCCATGATGTGCAGGTGGGGACTGAGTTCTAGCTGGAGTGCCTCCTGGAGTGGAGAAAGACACAGATCTGGCTGGAGAAGTCTGATCTGTGCTTGTAGAGATCTGGTTGACCTCCTCTTGGGACTCAGGGTCAGACATGGAGAGAGTCGGAGCTACACAACTGATTTTTGTAAAGACAATGGCGTAGCCCCACGGTGGGCGCCAACTTGTTGCTACAACAAATAACTGCCTAACGATGGTTCTGAGTCACAAGGGAGGTTCAGGGGTTCAAGGGTTCCACTTTGCCTAACGCAGGTCGTGGTGTCCTTCTACGTCGCAAACGTAGAAGGAGGTTCAAGGTTATTTTTATTGTTTTAGATGCTTTAAGATTCTGGTTTGAGATGTACTCGAAACCAGGAAAAGAAGTTCTTGAGATCCGAGTGAAGAGAATTGTTCTCCCCACGTGCAAGACCAAAAGAATAAGAAGAGTGAAGTGTAAGTGATTGTGATGGTGTGATCAGAGCTGAGGAATCATCTTGCCTTGAGCCTTGTTGCAACTAAAGGACATCCCACAAATGGTAAGTGGCTGCTATGGACCTGCGGTCTGTTGGCTGATGTTACTCCATCAGCCTGTTTGTTTTGCTCGATGAAAAAGATGACGGGACAAGTCATCTTTTTGACTTAGGATGCTCCTGGTTGTTGAACCTTTGTAGGCTTCAACCCTTTAAGCATTGTTCAGTAATGTTGTTTATTTATTTTTGCTTTAGGCTACCCACGTCATCAACGAGCATCAATGGATGACTATTTCGACCAATCTTTCTACAAAACTTAGAGCTATTACAATGTGTGTGTGTGTTTAAGTGCGAGAATTGTCGACCCCTTTCTTCATGGAGAGAATGGGTATTTATAGTAATTGTAGGCCGGTCTCCTGTGTTTGTGTTGGTAATGATTAACTGCTCATTTGTGCGGGCCCAAATGGGAGGCCATTGAGGGAATTGGCGTTGTCCTTATCTGATTGGCCAATTATCCTCCGTACTCGTCCTTTCTGTCCTTGCTGATGGCAGAAGATCATGAAGCAGAGAATGCACGTCTCTGATTGGCCGGATGTCTCTTTCATTCTCTCCATGCAGCTGTCACGTATGATGTATCATGCGGGTCCCACAGAAGGTTCCACTGATTGTTCTTTTAAGGTTAATGTATGGATAAGTCCTTATACGTGTCATGCGCATGCGCGTACGGATACATATCTCTTCAGATATATATGTAAATATATATTACATATATGATCAATTAGTATAAAAATAGTTGATATTGAGAACGTTTATGTGTTATGTTTGTTTTTTATCGTTGTTAATATAAACGGTTTTGTATTATTTATAGTCGTTTAGTTTTTTTTTAACGATAAATGTTACCTATATTTTAAATGAGTTAAATAATTTAGATGTTATAAATTATCTTAAGTATATTTTAACGTTCAACTAATACCCACCAATATGTCCGATTATTTCACTGTCGTGCTTTCGAGCGGGTGAGTGGTCGGGTTTTCCCGAGAATTGGTGGCAATTGGTGGCCCGGGTACTCTCGAGTACCTGATTCGCCAAAAGGGTGCCCGAGAGTGCTCGGAAATTGATTCGTTGGCCGTTAAAAAAAAAAATACCCACCAATGTGTAGGTACGATTATATTAACCGGGTATATACGTTAGTTAAATGCTGTGAGTAAACCGTTTTTATTCACATCATTTAAATATACACGTTCATTGCCTTAAACAAATAAAAAGTAAAACACGTTTATATCTAGTTTAAAATTTGAAACCGGCCGTATAAACCATGTCACGTGAAGACTTTTTTTTTTTTGAAAATTACGTGAAGACTATTAATATCAAACTACATTAATTAAATGTTGTGTAAACCATTTCGGTTTGATTTGTAACATGGGGCAGCCGTGCAAACAAATTAGGGGCTGTTTGGTAGCCTCTTAATCAGCCTCTTAACCATTCAGCTCTGAATCATTCAGCATTCAGACTGTTTGTTTCAGCATCTGAATGGGATGATTAAGTGCTGAACCATTAAGCTAATAAGAGATGCTGAATGATTCAGCTCTTAACCATTCAGAGCCTCTTAACCATTCAGACCATCTTAATGATTCAGCACTTAATCAACCAAACAGCCCCTTAGTCATTTAACTTTTTATTATATATGTATATTTTCATTTAAAATATCAACTTATGCATATCTATACTACAGGTAGTGGTGAAGTAGTTAAAGAATGAGTTAGTGTTATTTGTGACCCGGGTTTGATTATCACTCTCTTCATTATTTTCTGCGGCATTCGCGCAATGATGGTGACAAACGCACCAATGAGCGTTCGATCCTGAGCCGCACCCCGGTTTTCACCCGGCTGTTACTCCAGCGATGAGACTCGGTGTGGAGGCGGTACGGTTTTCGGGGGGAACGACGTAACCAAGTCTGATACACCAGCGCGGGCCCGGTTAAGACAACGTAGATTGTGGCAGACCTTGGCTAGGGCTGCCGATTAGGCAATGTGACATGGGTCACTCATATGAAAGTCACCATTCAAAAAAAATCCATACTACATTATAAGGAAGAAAGATGTTTTAAAAAGTCAATTTACATGAATTTTAAGATGACATATGAATGGTTTGTTGCTTTACAAATAAAATGTCATGAAAAAAATTCCTATACTACCCTTATTTGCAAATCTGACTTGTACATCCAATCCAATGTTATTAAAAGACCTTTAATTCACTGCATTTACATGCTTTTCAATTGGAGTTTGGCACGTTTAATTCACGAACCCTTCAATTTCCCCTCATCCTAATCGAATCAAGCCATTGAATGTTATAACCTACCATTCGTTGCTTCACTTCTGTTAGGATTAAGTGGCGTAGCGGAAGGACCGATTCACAACGAACACGCAATAATAAACGAGAAAATATAAAGCACGACACACGAACACGAGAATTTTGCGTGGTTCGGTTCCAGTGGGGAACCTACGTCCACGGGCTGCAACTAGGGATTTATTATTAAGCTCTGACAAGTATTACAATTACATAGACAAGATATATATAGAGACTAATCTAGGGTTTAGGCTTGGTGAACAAGAAAACCTAAATGGGCTTTCTAAACATCCAATAAAACAAGCCCAATAGCATAACTAGCCCAAGGACTTCACACCCAACAATCTCCCACTTGAAGGCCTTGCGATAAACACCAAGTCCGCCAACAAGCACAAAGTAATCCATGTCTTCAATAACCTGTAAAGTTCAAACACACATAGGAACAGAAGTCTTCCAGGTCCAGCTCCCAAGAACAAACCAAACTTCAAACCATGTATCCCCAATCAACCTAGTTACAGCCGGCCAATCATCATCAGTAAACAGAGAGGCCCGTTGAAGCCCCAGATGGCTTCAACCCGGTCTCAAAAGACCCCGTCTTCACATCCTCAATCCCAACTGATTCCCATAAACACAAACCATCAGATACAAAGATTCTCAGAGGAACACTCCCCACTAGCAGAAACTTCTCAGGAGAGATTTCATTCGGAAACATGGTCTTCTGAACCCAACGTCGATTTCCAGACGGTGTCGGAACACTCCCCGTGCTCCCACTGCTACAAAAATCCCGTACATGTTCAGACATCCGAATACGCTCAAGCTGATTACCTGAAGTCCCAGAGTCCTTTTCTGCAAACTGGACTCGTTTAACTGTCGAATCGGCGAGCCCGAATTTGGCGTTCGTCTTAACAGGGGTGGTCACTTCCCCAGACGGAACAGGCACCATATATAACGACCTCTTCTTGAAACCGCTAGCAATCACGAGATTACCTTTAACGACCTTCCACTTTCCACCACCAAACTTAACGTCAAAACCTTGTTCGTCCAACTGCCCAACGGAGATTAACTTCGTTTCAAGCCTCGGAATAATCCTGACGTCATACAAAGTCCAAGTAGTACCCCAAGTAGTAACCAGATCCAATTCTCCCACGCCAGTCACATCAAGAAATTCACCGTTTCCCAGCCTAACCTTGCCAAAATCGCCCTTTTTAACATTCCGCATGCCATCATTGCTATGGGTAGCATGGAATGATGCACCAGAATCCATGACCAAGGATTCCACACTGCTTTCAACACACAGTATCAAAGCGTCATCCTCAGAATCGCTTACCGCAACAGTGTTCAATCCACTAGAATTCTTCGATCTTCCATCAGAATTCTTATTCGGACATTCATTCTTATAATGTCCCCTTTCATTGCAGTCCCAACAACGCACACTCGGACGAGCCCTAGACGAGCTCCTGCCCCGACCCTTGCTGCTCCCACTGTTTCTACTATTCCCCCCTTCCCCTGTAACATCGCAAAAATTTCCCCTAATTTTTCTACGTAAAAGCCTTACTACATACGCTATCCCTAACACAATTTATATATATATATATGTATATATATATAGTAATAATAATAAAAAAAGAAAATTTTTATATTATAAATTTCAGATTTTATATTTATATATATATGTAATATTTAAACAAAACCACAACCATGCTAGCCCATAAACCATAACCAAACCCAAGCCCACCTTCCTTTTTCCTTTACATTTTCTGAAGCCCACAACAAGTCAGGCCCAACTCCAAGCCCTTTATACCTGTTTAAAAAAAAAAGGGGTTAAAAGAGTGCCCGAGCCGGGTATCGAACCCGACTCAACCACGAACAACACACACGAACAAACCACACGAGCCACACAGGCATATTGTTTTGAATCCAGATCAATTTATATAAATACACACTTAACTTCTTTCCTTTTTTCCTTTTCCTTTTCGCGATCAGCAGCAGCAGCAGAAAAATATATATTTTTCTTTGACCAATCCTTTGATTTATCAATTAATCACACCAAACATAGTATGGATCGTGATTTTCGGCCTTGTATGACTCGGATACACAGCTAACACCGTTCAATTGTTGCCTAATTTGATTGTTACGCGTTTTACATTCAATGATGGGTCAACTCTTACCAAATCATTGTTCCAGGCCTGAATACTATAAATTGAACTTCTGCGATGCATTACAACTCGCCAATAATCCTTTCTCTACCTCTAATTCTTCACAATAAACACTCTGATCTTGTTCTTGATTCGCTGTTGACTTTTAAGTTTGACCTAGCAATCGAACACGATACAAAACTGTAAGTCTAATAATTTATGTGGGTTTTGATCACCGGCGTGCACACATCAAAAGCCCTAAGATCAATTGGGCTATTGATGTGTGTAACAGATTATTGCTAGAACTAGGGTTCGTGTTTATGAAATTGGGGATAAAACTGATTTATCATTGTGGTTATATATTTTTAAAACTGAGATAAATCACAACCACAGGCCTAGGCCAAGTGGTTGTGACTGATGCTCGTAACCAAGGGCACCCGGGTTCGAATCCCGGCTTGGGCGCCCCTTTTCCCACTCCTTTTTCATTTTTTTAAAACCAACCATTTATAATTATATATTATACATCAAATCTTGTAAATTCATTTTTAATTATTAAAACCTTTTTATAAATTCTAAAAAAATTATATTTATCAAATCTGATGTAAAAGTTTTATTTAT
Source organism: Ambrosia trifida (assembly GCA_028751855.1). Classification (NCBI taxonomy): domain Eukaryota; kingdom Viridiplantae; phylum Streptophyta; class Magnoliopsida; order Asterales; family Asteraceae; genus Ambrosia; species Ambrosia trifida. The sequence goes on from CM054130.1 coordinate 19,001,217, forward strand.
AATTTTTAGTTTTTCTGAAATTCATTGATTTAATATTTATAATAATTAAATCAATTTTATACTATTATATTTATAAAAATCCATTAAAATATCAAAACAATTTTATAAATTTCTACAAAAATTATCCTGAGTTTGTACAATGTTAAACTTTACTGAAATGATTTTTAATTCAGAAAAATCATTTATTTTATATTTTTAATCAATTTTTGTTAGTTTTAATCATAATTAACTCATAATAAATTCAATTTTTATTATTTTTGCACCAAAATTTTATACAATTTATTTTTAAATATTTAGAACAGAAATATGATTTTTAAGATGATAATTCTTTAATTTTAGTATTTTTAAATATTAAAGTTTAATTTTGGCAATTTGTAATAAATAGATTTAATAATCTATTTTAAAGAAAATAATTTTATAAAAATTATTTTTATACTTCAAACACATTATTGTGAACATCCTATATTCAAACTTTATAAAAAGATTTTCATTTATTTAATTATCAAATTTCCCTTTTATTTAATTAACGTTTTATTATAAATTCAACAATTGGATATCCCCAAATCGAAACCCTAGAATATACTTATAAACTAGATAGACTTAGACTTATTTGTTGCCTTATACATAGGGTAATACTTGGCAATCTATTGGGCTACACTTATACTATTCCTCAATACCTAATACTATACCAAGGTGAGTTTACGTAACCATGTTTATGCGATTCTTTATACTTGCAACAATTTTAAGCAATTCACATGCATGTCTAGTAGTAAACTTTATTGCCTCATGAATTAGTCAACAGTTTCAACGAGTTTCAACATTTACATAATCATTAGCTATGGCCAAGCCGGCGATACTCAATAATAGATCTATTGGATTGACAACCCCACCCGGATACGTGTACCTCCTACAAAGGTTACGTGGGTGATTGTTATCGTTCCAATATATTAAGGTGAACCGTAGATGACGGGATGGACCTAAACTAGTCGGAGGTTTGATTATGTCAACATATTATACTATTCATGTAGACTTAAATTTACGATAGACATACGAATTGCTAGACTTTTAAACTTAAACTATATGCTTAACATGGATTATGTATTCTCACCAACTTCTAGTTGACCCCCCCCCCCATTTTTCCAAACTTAACAGGAAATACTGATGCTTGAAGTCTAGAGCTAGCATGAGGAGATATTTGAAGCTTTGTTGATTACTTGATGTAGACTTTAATGTAATTCAATATTGTAATGTATTAAAGGACTATTTAAACTTGTGTACTACCATGAGCTACTGAACAATCATCATTACGTGACATCCCGATGTTCCGCCATCGGTTGGGGTGTTACATCCCCTGCCGACATGCAACATCTCAGAAGGCAACCCTTTAGTATTCCTGCGGCGAACATCCTCACCCAATACCAAATCCCGGATCCTTTCAAATGTTAACCCTTCAGGCCCAACTGAGTTAGTGACAGCTGTCACCGTCCCGGACCAACTATCAGGCAGTGAAGATAGCAAAATCACAGCTTTGGTCTCATCATCGAATCTCATTCCCACAGACGATAATCTGGACAGAAGAGAATTCAAATTATTTATGTGCTCGGTCATTGAGCTTCCCTCTTTCATTCTCATCGTGAACAACTCTCTCATCAAGAACACTTTATTAGCTGCAGACGGTTTTTCATACATGTTTGACAGAGCCAACATCATACCACGAGCCGTGGTTTCAGACATGATGTTAAATGCAACGCTCCTCGTCAACGACAATGTAATAACACCTCTAGCTTTCTTGTCCTTGGCATTCCACAGAGCTTCGTCAGCTTCATCCGTTTTCTCCGGTTTTTCTTCCAGTACCATATCCAAGTCTTTTTGACCCAACAATGCATCTATCTGCATTTTCCACCAACTAAAATCCGAACCGTCAAACTTTTCAATCACCAATTTTCCGTCTTCAGCCATAATGACAAACGAAAAATAAGATCAAAGTAACCCGGTTCCAAGTTGATAATACCGGTCAAAAACTGACAAACAAACCAAACCCGAACGACCCGAATAATAACCCGAAAGTTGAACACCCAAAACCCGAACAACAACCCAAACGAACCTAATCAAAAAACAAGAACGAGTGAACCTGTCTCTCTTGATCACGGCTGAAAAAACGGTTGTAAACGGCACGTTCGAAGCAACGTCATAATTAACGGCGTCGATTCAATTGGTCTAACCCGGTACTATATAGATCAACTTTCCTTGATCAATTTCGAACAGAAGATCCGGCGGCTCTCAAGGGTTATCGCAAACCCTAACCTCCAATCTTCAAAACAGAATAAACACCTCTGCGAATCGTTACGTGAATCCAACGAGCCGTAGCTCTGATACCACTTGTTAGGATTAAGTGGCGCAGCGGAAGGACCGATTCACAACGAACACGCAATAATAAACGAGAAAATATAAAGCACGACACACGAACACGAGAATTTTACGTGGTTCGGTTCCAGTGGGGAACCTACGTCCACGGGCTGCAACTAGGGATTTATTATTAAGCTCTGACAAGTATTACAATTACATAGACAGGATATATATAGAGACTAATCTAGGGTTTAGGCTTGGTGAACAAGAAAACCTAAATGGGCTTTCTAAACATCCAATAAAACAAGCCCAATATCATAACTAGCCCAAGGACTTCACACCCAACAACTTCCACCTACCATTCTTATAAAAGGATAATTTTTTTTCTCATATTTATCACCCACATGAACCATAGATCAAAACCAATAATCAGGCAAAGGTTTTTTCTGATCTGGCTATTGTTGTCCATTCTGACTCCCCATCATGGGAAAACCATCAAAAGAGTGTTATGTAATAATTTAAAAATAATACGATAAAAATAATGTTTAGTAAACACTTGGAGCTAAAAAAAAAAACAATACATGACTTTCTTTATTACAAAAGTATAAAAGTATAAATTAACAAGTTAAATTAATAACGAAAGGTTATTTGGAATCCTTTTTTTAATATTTGTTTTAAATTAATAACAAGTTAAATTTGGTCATAAACCAAATTAATCTATATCTATACTACTATAAAATAGATTTTTTAAGACAATATCATAATTTTCAATCAATTTAGGACGCCCTACAAAAGGTTTTATGCATTTAGTACAAATTTTTTATGCATAATAGCGTGTACAGTACATTGTTGTCCTGTGTTGTAACACTCTAGGCATATCCCATATCGTCCATGGACAGGAGAGATCTTGGTCATAAGTAATGTCCCGCCTCTTAAATCACCAACGCGTTTTGGGCTTAGTTGGCTGTGGAGCACATGAAAACTCCAGAGTTAAGCGTGCTTAGGTGGGAGTAGTACTAGTATGGGTGACCTCCTGGGAAGTTTTCACTCGGGAAACCGAAAACAAATCCATGAGCTTCTAGTGGTCAAAGCGGACAATAATGGATGATATTAGAGGCGGGGTGTTACAGAATGGTATCAGAGCCACTCCTGTACCATCCGGGATGGTGGGGCAAATCTCATCGAGGAGGATGAGTCCTTGAGGGGGGTGATTGTAACACCCTAGGCATATCCCACATCGTCCATGGACATGAGAGATCTTAGTTCATAAGTAATGTCCTGCCTCTTAAATCACCAACGCGTTTTGGGCTTAGTTGGTTGTGGAGCACATGAAAACTCTAGAGTTAAGCGTGCTCAGATGAGAGTAGTACTAGAATAGGTGACCTAATGGGAAGGTTTCACTCGAGCAACCGAAAACAAATCCGTGAGTTTCTAGTGGGCAAAGCGGACAATAATGGATGATATTAGAGGCGGGTGTTACATGTGTCTTTTGACAAGCCACTGATTCAATCTCTACTTAACGACATAAATATTGTTTGATGTGTCTTATTATATGATAATATAAATCAAAATATTTAGTTTTATCTTATCATTTTTTTCATTTTGAATTCTTATTTAAATTTTACAATTTTGGTCAAGAACTGTTATTTATGTCGGGAATTGATGTCGTTGTCACCGTTCTGTGGAACCATCATCGTGTTGTGTCGTCGTATCATGCGAGCACCTCTCTAGTATCTTTTAATAATCTTCGGTGACCGAAATCAAAGAAAGACCAGTAAACTGATTTGTCGCCGTCGTGAAGGTTGAAATGAAGCCACATGCATCATTTAGTCTCTCATGGATAGTCTACAAGTCAAGTCATTTTCCCGAAAGTTCTTAAATGATGTTTAAACCAATGTTTTAAAAACTGGTTCCCAATTAAATCACCTGTCAACAACATCAAAGGTGCCCTTGACCGGTCGAGAAAGGCAAATGTTTGGTGAAAATGGTTGAAGACAACAAAAAGATAGACATCACCATTCCTTTTTTCTTTTAATTGTGTCAAGGTGACATTAAGCCATAGAAAATTGTATCCTCCACTCATTCGGCGACCGAAATCAAAGAAAGACCAGTAAACTGATTTGTCGTCGTCGTGAAGGTTGAAATGAAGCCACATGTATCATTTAGTCTCTCATACCAGCAAATATTATCCGCTTTGCCTATAAGTGGCTCATAAATGTGTTTTTTATTGCTCGAGTGAAAACTTCCAAAAAGGTCACATATTGCTCTCACTCAAATACGATAAACTGTGGAGTTTTATCATTTATAGCCAATGAGTTCACAGCATGCCAATATTTGAAGCTTGACATTCCTTAGACTATAAGGAGTGAGGCGGGAAAGGGGGCGGGGAGATGAGGCTGGGCGTGGGGGAGAGGAAGAGGACAAGTGGCAGCTTGTGATTGTTTCATTTTTTTCTTTTTTTTTTAAATTATAAGATACACATTAATAATAATAATAATAATAATAATAATAATAATAATAATAATAATAATAATAATAATATTCCTTCATCCTCCCCCCCCCCCACTCCACTCCCCACAATTTTCACCTTTCACACGTAAGCCTCACAAGTACCGTATGACGCTTCATCCCCCTCCCCCACTCCTTAGACCATAGGGTGTGGCCTCGGTAACCCTCTGTAACACCCCAACCGATGGCGGAATCATCGAGGTGTCACGTAGTGACGATTGTTCAAAAGCACATGGTACTAAAATGTAAATATATTATTGAATAATTTAAATTGTCTTACATAGATGAAATGGGAAACAAATACAAAAGTCTGAATGAAAATTGAAATAACATATTAAAAACAAGCACTAAGTCCCATGCTATAGTACTAAGATCACACTAAACCTGAAATATGTACAAAATAGGTTTGGTCAACATAAAAAATGTTGGTGAGCATTCCTAGTTTTAATACATATAGTAAGTTGAAAAAGGTATACAATTCAAGTGCAAAGCTACAGTGCAAATATGTAAACTATGTATCATACAAATAAGCGAAATCAACCCTGTGACTGTATAATGTACTAAATGAACGGCGGTGTACTTATCCAATAAATGGATAAAAACTTAACAATGACCACGGATTCTCCGATGAAAAAGGGGGAGAATCAACCTAGGCGGGTTGTCAATCCAGTAGCGTTATCCAATGTTAAGGTCGGCTTGTACCATGTTAATGATTTCACTAAGTACAAATGTATTCTACATGTATTGTCTAAGCATAAAGCACGTTGTAAGCAAATGCACATAGTACTAGAATTGTATTGTAAAAATGTAAATTTGTATTTGTAATTTGTAATAGTGTACATGTAACACCCCAAAAATGAATAAAAGCAAAAAGGGTATTAATAATACAAAAGAAATAACAAAAAAAAAAGTTGCAGCTTATGGGGGTCGAACCCAGGCCTCTGGCCGGTTCAATAGTTTTAATCACAAGCCCAGACCAACTGGTCTGGACCCTGAGAACGATTTAGTTTGGTTTCAATTAATTAAAAGGACTTGTTGTTTCTGACCTTAATAACCAAAAAAATAAAATGGTTGTGACTGGATTCGAACCCAAGTCACGAGCCGGTTTGCTGATTAAACACAGTGGGTAACACCAACTGGTCTACTGATCAGTTGGTGTTTTATATCGATCTGTTTTAAACATAAATGGTTTCTGTTGCGAGTCATCTTCCCCATTTAGAACCCTAAGAACCCTAGTTTTCAATTCGTAATAATTAGCAACCAATAGCCCCTGTAATGTTGGGGCTATTTCTTGTACAGGGCCGATTAACAAAACCCACAAAAAATATTGGACTTACAATGTGATTTAGGCCACGAGCGAATGGTCAAAAGAAAACGTCAAACGCGAACGATTGCAAGTTTAATACACGGTTTTGATAGAAATTGAGAGTGAGGAGATGTATTTCGGCACTTTGAGTCTCTAAGGGTGGGTTCAATTTATAGTGATAGCCTCGTATTGACAATTTGGAATGTTTGACCCGTGTGTTTAATGTTAAACGCGTAATTCTCTATAATTGGTATGTTTATAACTGTTAATTGGCGTAAAGGACACGCTGATGGTTGATTATCATCATACCATATATAATTGTGATTCAAAAACACGGATAGATCTTGATTTGGAAAGAGTTTTGCACGCATTTGACTTTTCACGAGTCAACTGTGTATAGTGGGGAGGATTTTTATATGTTTGGTTAGAAATAAAACCAGACATGGGCTCTAGCCCAGATGGTGGAGGTGTTTGTGTTAAACCTTGAACCGGTTTGGGACGCGGGTTCGAATCCTGGCCCAAACATTTATTTTTTTGTAATTATTCTTTTATAATTATATTGTTATAAAACCCGAATGGGTCACAAAATATATTTTTTTTGAACGTGCAGTAATGATAAAATGTAACGTTTTATTAATTGAAGTTTTCAAACGTACATAGAATAATACGAAAAGTTAAAATAAATACGAATAGTGACGGATGTCACAGCCCCTTCGGTGGATGTGGGTGCCGACGGCAAACACCCCCCCCCCCCCCCCGTTTTGATTTCGGCAAAAACGGCACAATCCCACCGCCCTCCCTGTCCCATTCCCCAATGCACATTTTAAAATTGTGACCGTTTTCAACCATTTTTTTTATTTTTTTTTTTAAATATTTTACCCTCTATTTAAATAGTATATCCCCACATTTTACCCCACACCAAACCAAAAAATCAACACTTTTTATACACTTTCTCACCTTTTATAAACTTTTTATATAAATATTCATGGATCCAAGGCGTCCTTTCTTCCCTAACACACCCGTTAACCCCTCAAACCAACCCCCGTTCAGATTTCCTAACACACCTGGTACTCCCGCGTCACAACCACTATCCTTTGGCGCGTTTAACACCCCTATTAATCCATGGAAATTGCAACAACAACAATGGCAAATGCATCAACATCAAATGCAACAACCTCAATGGCAACCAATACCCGAAACACAAACACAACACGAGCACGATTTTGTTTCTTTGGCCTCGCACGATGATCACATACCCGAAACCCAAATCCCCGCCCTACAAAACCAATCGGCCCTAAGAAAAAAAACCGTCAAAAAGGGGAAAAAAACGGGCCCAAGATGAAGGTTCTAGTACCAAGGCCGATTCCATTCCTTGGACTCCCATTGAGTTGGAGGCGTTAGCACAAGCTTGGGTTATCGCTTCTACAGACCCAATACTAGGTAAATTTTATATTTTTTTTAAAAACCTTTCGGATATATATATATATATATATATATATATATATATTTAAATTTCGGTTTTGTATCTTTTTTAGTATTATTGTTAATTAACTTTTTTTAATATAATTGTAGCTACAAATCGGAAAAAAAAGGTTTTTGGAACCAAGTTGTTAAGGAATTTTTCAAGTTGTTACAACGTGAAGAATATCGTCGGGTTCACTCCGTTAGTACCAAGTGTCGGGACTTGATGGGAAAATGCCAACTTTTTGCAGATTTTTATCAAAGAGCTTGGAATAATTGTACGTCGGGACAAAGTGATGAGAATGTGTTGAAGTTGGCTATTGAAACATACAACGAAAAGCACGGGGCGTTTGGGTACATGAAACCGTATGAGGTTTTGGTGAAGTGTGAAAAGTTCAAACCAGTGGCTAATGAGGTGGAACAAGCGAAGAGGTCTAAAACGAGCGCATCGGGGGAGTTATAGTGGTGGTGGGTCAGATGCTCGTTAAACTATCAATATAAACGACGACCCGGAGTTTGAAGACGGGGCTCCACCAAGTGAGAGTGAGAGGCCGATTGGTAGGGACCACGCCAAGAAAGCGGCAGCGGGCTCAAAAGGCAAGGGTGTTGATACCGACCACGTATCGAAAGATAAGGCGGTGGAAAAAATTGAAGAGTTGCTAAAAAACTTTAGCGAATTTAAACAAGAGCAAACGGAGAGGTACTTGGAAAGAAAGAAGGAGAAGGAAGAAGCGGCGGCGAGGGATTTGGCGAGGCTAGAGATGGAAAGGAAGGAGAAAGAAGACGCCGCGGCGAGAGACTTGGCGAGGTTAGAGTTGGAAAGGGAACGCCTCAAATGGAAATGTCGAGACAGGAAACAACCGAATTCGCCTTGATGAGAGAACCTCTCGATAGCCTTGATGAAACGGAACGTGCGGTGGCGGCGAAAATAAAAGACAAAATCGCCAAAAAAATGGCTTGGAGGAGCGTTTAATTGATAGTTTTTTTTTATTTATTTCCGGTTTTTTAATGTATTTTCGGTTTTTTTTAAATTTTCTATGTAATTTATTTTTAAGTTTAATGAAAAAATATTTTAATGAAATCTAATGTATAAAATAAATAAAAAAGGAAATTAATAAAAAAAAGGGAAAGGGGAAGGGGGAAATGACGTGACGCTAATGTGGACAATGGGGAAGGAAGGAGGAAGGGTGACCACACCCCATAGCCTTAGGGGGAACGGGGCACTACCTGTGAGTTTTTTCAACTTTACTGATTTCAACCAATCATATATTCACACATCATTTCACTGATTTCCTTCACTGAAACATTTTTTTGGTAGTAACACTTCACTTATTATTTACCACAATCAATGAGAGAGAGATAGAGACAAAGAGAGAGAAATCACGGGTACCAGCCTGTTAACTAGAACCAGAATTTGGTTCACGGAACCACTACCAGCATGGGTGGCGGCGGTGTTACCGTGCTGATAGTGAGATACCCGTGACCAATTCTGATAGCGCCCCGCCACCTTGTAGTCTTATAACCAAATAACTAGGATAAAACAAAACAATGTAAGATTCCTTCTACGTGTCACGTTGCAAATTTGATGGTGACAGAGATTCCACGGTGTCCATGGAATCAAAACATCGGATAATTGGTCATTGTATATTATCACCCGATGAGTAATGGACCGTCCAAAGAGGTGAAACGCCAATTCATATTCACTTGTTAATTTTTACTCTTAAAATAACAAGTCATTGGGTAACATGTTATATAGTAAATATATTAAAACAATAACCATATATTTTAATTTTTAAACAAATTAGAACCAGTCGTGGTAATGGTACGCCCTTAAAATTATTTGCACACCTAACTATACGTCGTACATAGGGCTATACACGATGTATATGTGGGTACACAAACTCACACGCATCATTATTGCCCATTAGTCACAAGTTTTGTCAGACCTCATACGCCGCGTATGACCTCATACGCCGCGTATGACCTCATACGCCGCGTATGACCTCATACGCCGCGTATAACCTCATACGTCATGTGTAAATAAAAGTTGGGGGTGTGCCAATACTTGAAATCATAGGATAAAACTGGATTTGAGAGATTACAAACCTTCCTTTTAGCGTATTAAACTTGATATAATACCAAAAATTTCATTTAAATTAATATATCCTCTTGATTTCGATACTGTTTACAAAAATATTTTAAAATTTATCCATAAATATTTTGATATCGAGTAAATGTAGTTGGAATTATAATCTACAATTTGTAATGATAATTATCACACATTATTAACACCGTATATATTTAATTTAATATTTAATATATTAATTTTTGAATTTTATTAAACTATTTACCAAATACCAATTGAACTTATCTTTAACAAATTAACAAAAATAAATAAATATTACTATTATTCTTGCTCATTCTGTTTCTTTAAATAGTTGATATTTCTATATAGTATAATAATAATTGATACACAAAAAAAGGATAATGTAACAACCATTCACAACACTCCATTTATAACCCATTGTATTTTAGCAAACACTATCTTTTATTCTTTTACATTTTATTTCACTACTTAAAAAAATAAATATTAAAATTAATTAATAATAAAAGCTTTGTACTTGTGACAAACAAACATTTCCAACTGTATATTAATAGTAGTAGTATATATACCAGTATGTAAACCAAAAGCAAAAACAAAAATTAGAATCAAGTACAATGCGGACCACCATGTGATAGCATGCACCTTCACCCCCTATTTACTCCATCATCACCTCCAATCCATATTATTATTATTATTATTATTCTTCCCTAAACCTAAAAATATTATTATTATTTACTTCCTCCTTCTCCTTCATTTTTTACACACACTCACTCACACACAGTAAACCCTCTCTACCCCCCCCCCCCCCCCCCCCTAACTTATCTCCGTTTCTGTAACGGTAAAAGTTTTTTAAAAACTGCAATGGCGTAAAAGTGTGGTTAGGTTATGGCCTCACAGGTGAGTTTTATGTAACCTATTATCGTTTACATTTTTCTTTCAACTTTCTGACAGTTTTTAGGGTTTTGTTTTGTCGATTTCTCAACGTTTATTATTATTATTATTATTATTATTATTCTTATTATTATTTATTATTATTATTTTCTTATTATTAGTATTTGCTGATTTTTTGGTTAATTGGAACGCTGGAACAGAGTTTTTACGACGTCGTTTTTGGTTATTTTATCAGTCGACAAAAAACGGCGAAAGGATATTACGGTGCGCGGTCTTTGTTACGACGTCGTTTCAGCGGTTGTATCATTCGCTCGTGTTACGACGTCGTTTTTGGTATTTTTATAAGTTACTAAATGGAGGGCAAAGGGTATCACTGTGCCGCTCTTGTTACGACGTCGTTTTTGCTATTTTATTTTATTTATTTGTCGGTAAGAAAATATTACGGTGCCTTCCTTGTTTACGACGTCGTTTTTTGCTATTTTTATCAGTAGTCAAACGAGGGTAAAAGTATTTATAAAACGGTGCCGCCCTCGTTACGACGTCGTTTTAGTTATTTTTTATCGGTTACCAAACGAAGGCGAAATGATATAAGTGTTAACGGTGCCGTCCTCGTTACGACGTCGTTTTAGCGATTTTGTAATTTGTATACGGTGCCGTAATTGTTACGACGTCGTTTTACGGTTTTAGTTATCTTGACTAGGAAACTTGACTTTTTTACCTTTTGACTTTTTAAGGGTTTTTTTCTAAATTCAAATTTCCCCGAATAAAGAGGGAAAAAAATCGGAATGTATACATTATTATTATTATTATTGTTATTATTATTATTATTATTATTATTATTATTATTATTATTATTATTATTCATTTAGAAGATTTTGTCTCAGACAAAAATATCTCGCGTGGTTAGTAATATTAATCCTGTTTTATTTGCATAATAATAATAATAATAATAATAATAATAATAATAATAATAATAATAATAATAATAATCATGGAATGTTTTTTGGTTGGTTAGTTTCTTATTTTGTTTTAGTCTCGTGCTTAACTACAACCGCCATAATCATATTAATATTTTTTTAAAAAAATTTTCCGTCCAATCTTCGATTTTCATAAAACAAACAAGTTACATCGGGATAGTGGGTAAGCGAGCAACAAGCTACGCCGCCAATAATATTAGGGGAATTGGAATTAAATAATCCCAATTTTGTCGGGATAGAAGACAATAATCCATAATATTAATATTAATCCTATATATTTGACTTTATCAATAATTATAAAACCCTTTAAAAAGATTATAAGATAAAATTTAAAAAATAAAACATGTTGTTTTTATAATGTTCTATATAAGTTGCAATGCAGTCGTTTATTGGCTACCCTGTTTCACAAGTCAAACAGAATGCATAAAGTTTTGATCTTTTGGACTGTATATTTTGTTCATAATTGGTTTGATCCTTTGCACTGTATGCAGGATAAGAGTATGTGTGTTGATAATGGGTTGTGTGATTATGATGATGATTTGGGTGGTTTGCTTCATACTTTCTTGGATTTTCCGGACGAGAGTTTGGATGGGGATTGTCTTACCGAAGATTTGGAGGGTTCCGAATTCGGTCCAATCCCGTCAGATGTGTTTTCGGAGGTGTTACCGCCAGTTGGCATCGGTGGTGGTGGTGGCGGTTTTGCAGATTTTGCGACGGAATGTGGTGGCTCTGTAAGTATTCTATATAGGGGTTTGTGTAACTGTGTCGGGTTGATGGGTTAAATTGTTTTCCGAACACAATTGATTTTTATGACGTCAACCCTAACCTGGACACACTTTAAAGTTAAAATCATGTAACCCAAACTTGACACGTTTGACTCGGTTATCTGAATGAGTCAAACAGGTTGATAGGTTATAAGTGGGTTGCTAGCGTGTTAAACGGGTTGGAGGGTTGTAAGATGTTACATATAGGTTAGCCTGGTCGTAAATGGGTCTGGCAGGTTGTTTTAATTATTAAAGTGGGTTGACTAGGGATGAGCACATAGCGCCGACTACCGATCCCGTCCCGATCCTGTATCGATCCGATACCGAACTGAGGGTGTTCGGTATCTGTATCGGTACCCACATTTAGAGGTTTTCGGTCTCGGTATTATCGGTATCGGTACGGGATTGATATGGTATCGGTATTGGGTTTTAGGAGTTTTCGGGATCGGTATCGGTTGGTACCGATACCGTCCCGAGCTCATCCCTGGGGTTGACCTGTTTTGTCAAACGGGTTAAACATGTCAACCTGTCTCAGATCTCTAACTGCCTTTACATTTGTTTTCTAAGCAAAATGTTTATTATACTTGTTATTAAAATGTTGTATTTATATTTGTTGGGAATTTTCTTTTCAGAAGTTAGAAACATATGAACCAGAATTCAAACCCATTGTTCACAAAGAAGTCTCAAAACCGCAACTAAAACCGCAACAACCGGCGACATTTTCACAAGAAAAGAAGCTGTATCGAATTCCGAAATCCTTTGAAGCACCTAGCCCTGACTCGGTCCTTGAACGTCGCACCTCCAGCTCAGCTCGAAAGACTGTCTCGTTTGGAATCGAAATAGGCATTCCTGTAAGAACCCGAACCAAGCGGCCACGTCCGACTACAAATACATGGTTAAGGTCAATCCAACAATTTCCAATTCAATGGGTGAAGAAAAAGAGAGGCAAACTTCCTCAACATGATGATGCTAATGTGGTCAAGAAATGCAGCCATTGTGAGATAACTACAACCCCACAATGGAGGGAAGGCCCAATGGGCCCGAAGACGCTCTGCAACGCTTGTGGGGTCAGGTACAGATCCGGGCGGCTATTCCCTGAGTACCGCCCGGCTGCAAGCCCTACGTTTATACCGTCTTTGCATTCAAACTCTCACAGGAAGGTTGTAGAGATGAGGCAGAAGGGAGCAGCCATGGTTAATTATGCTATGAAGAAACCTTATGATGAGTTGAACACTCTAGGCTTTGTTCATGAGTAGTTGTTATTAATCTCCTTATTTTGTGTTAGACTTAGATTTTATTTTTTTTAGAGCATTGTTATGATTTCATTATTAAAGTAGGTTGTTTATTTTGAATGTTTATTGATCAGAATATTATTATTATATAAATTGGGGCAGCATCATCATCATGGGTCTTTTTAGCCCAACAAAAGCCATCCATGAGCATAAAGTGGGCCATTTTTGTTTTTTTGTGAGGATGAATGTTACTTTGCATAAAAACTTTTGATAATAGATGGGTCATGCATGCCATGTACTTTGTCTATTCCATTAACACCTTTTTTTTTTTGTCAATAGAAAATTTTAGACTTTATTATGGACCAAAAATTGAAAAAGTAAATATGTTTTTAGATGACTAACACTTTCTTGTCCTTGTTGAACTAAGTTAGGAAAGTAATCACTATCACCCAGTTGGTTGTATTCCCTGTGATATGACTTGTGTACCAATTAGTTGGGAGTGGAAACTTCTTAGAAGATCACTCGTCTTGGAATTTCTCTCATCATGTTAAACTCTATAGTTCTAAACTACGAAAGTGCGCTGATATTTATTATTTGGGGCTTTTTATAGGGTTGCAATCGAATTGAACGAACAAGGACAAGGTCTTGCCTGTTCGCTAAAGAAATAATGTGTTCATGAAAACTTACAGAATGAGATTTTATGAGCGTACACACACAAAATGAATAAACCACATATTCGTTCTGAAATCCTGCCTCAATCTCTCACCCACCCCTTCATAACAACCGGTTTAAGCACCACTCTCACCGTCACACCAGACCGTCACCAATTTTACTCCTTCACAATCTTCGGTTTCAATATCTCATCCATCCCTTCATAACCACAGATCATTTAATCAGCCTTTTTCCTCTGACACCACAATTGCCCCTTTACAACTACCGATTTCACCACCACCCTCCTACATCACACCTCATTGCCACCAACCACCACCCAACCCAAACCACAAGCACCAATTTCACTACCACTCGGACTCTCTATCTGAACCCTCATGATTCTTATCCTCTAAGTCTCAACCTGTAACCCTACTATCTTGCGAGAGACACTAAAATGATAGAATAGTTAGGGTTTATAGACTATAGTTGTCACCATCCTTATTTTCTAACAACTCTACATCCTCAGTAGGTTCATATTCAAACTCAATTGTTACTCATTTATCAAAAGGTTAGTTATATCATGCTTACATATAAAGTCAGATCATTTACGTTTCGGGTATCCTTATCTGTATTAGCTTAGATTCTTATAGGTAGGCCTAATCTTAAAGGTTAAAACCTAGATGTCCCCACCGAATACCTAAATCGCTAAAACCTTTGGCTCTCCCTTGCCTCCACTGTTCCACCAACCACTACCTCCCGTCTCTACCCCCATGAACCACCACTCGCTGCCACACTTCACACCTAAATGAAACAAGGGCAAAACCACATGGTTTCAGACTAACGAAGACTGCATAGCGAAAGAAAAGTAAACTACATGTTTTCAGACTGAGGGAAAAAAAGAATGGGTGCAGTCTGATGTTGGGTGCAAACCAGAGGGTGCAGATTGCATTTAACTAAATCTTTAATGAACAACATAAATTGACAAACATGAACAAACGTAAACGACCGAACTTTTACGAATACATTACTGAATGCTCACGAACATAATTGAACGAAAGATACAAATTTTTGTGTGCATTCATTAACTAATTGAACAAAATTTTATGTTCACATAAACAAACTTCTCGCAAAACGGTTCACGAACTATTCGTTGAATATTCATTTTGAACCCATAAATCCATAATCTCTACAAAGGAGGTGGGGTATGCCTTAGGTTTCACCATATCATTCTGTACTAAATAATAGGGCTCAAGACTTTCAAAGAGATATCCCATTGTGGAATTTCTCCAACCCAAGTATTGGACCATATTATTCTGTACTAAATATTGTGATCAACTAGCGTGTTGGACCATTTACTCTCATTATAAGTGTTTTACATAACACTCCTAAATTTATTTCATATGGTTGGTCAGTTTAGTGGAGATTTTTAAGATTTATGGTGTTGGTAGTCTTAAATATGAAGAGCAAAAGAGGCGATTTATAGTCAGTTTTGCTTAGGGGTGTTCAGTATTCAAATCATACTCGGAAAACTTGATATCCAATTCTAATCGAAAATCACCTACTCGAAATTTGAATCGATATTTCAAATTCGGTTTAGTTCGAAATTCGAATTAGAAATATGTATATGTATTAATTTACTGCATGGCTTATATATATAATGTTATATATAATTTATTATATATGATTTTATGCCACTCTATTTTGAAATTTTTTATCATATTATTAGTTATATAGATTTGTATTTTTTTTATTTTTAATTTATAATCTTAAAAATAGAAGTAAAATTAATTAATATTTTGGGTGAATTCGTATCAAATTCTATTTATGCGAATCGAGTCCCGAATTTGAATCGAATTTCAAATCACTCGCAATTCAATTGAATCCTGCCTAATTTAATTCGAATCGAATTCGAATCCAAATTTAGAAAATCAAAACTTGAATATTTCAATTAGATTATCTCACAAATTTAAAAGTCGATTCGTTTCGTTTGAACACCCTTAAATTTTTGCTACATGTGAAGCCACAACGGAGTGGTAGAGGTGTGAGGTTTTAAGGCTTAGCCTGTTTCCTACCTTGGGGTTGCAAGTTCGAGTACTGCTTTGTGCAGGAATTTGCCCAAGTATTGCGGGGGCTCGGATTGTGAGAGTTTAGCCGGTCCAAAAAAAAAAACTAGTATCAACATGATGTGATGGAAATATGTTTGATTGGTGCAATGACATCATCCTTAAACTTCTACCGATCTATGTTTCATAAGCCATCTAACAAAGTTGTGACACAACCTGGCAAATGGAAGGTTGTTGTGGCATGTTGCATTATGCTACCCAACCCTAAAGTCATGATCCATTGATCCCCATAACCTCAAAAGTCAAATTAAAACTAAGGTAGGAGATGGTAGCACATTACTTATCTCTACTACCTTATTAAGGAGGAGAGATGGATAAGAAGGTAATTTCACCACCATTTTAAGATGGCATACAAAAAGTCTCATGCATAAATATCTAATTTTTACCATTTTCTTCCATCTATGCCCTTATGTACAAGTCACTAATACAAATCAATTGCACCATTCAATTCATATAATTCATGTATTAACTTTTTGTTACCTAGAACCATTACCAAGTAATAGATTAATTCATGTAACTTTTTTTTAATGGATTAACTTTTTGTTACCAATGGAATTTGAATTATCACCACAAGAAAAGGCTAAGCCTTATTTAACTCTTTGTAACCAGTAGGCTAAAGGCTCTTTGGTTCATGTGTGTAACTAAATGTTGCAAATAAAAATCAAGCACGGATCGGATTGGATAAATGACAGTATGGTGTATAAAGTTTTGACAATTTAAAATGTGAATAAAAATACATACCCGCAGCAACGCGCGGGCATTCAACTAGTGACTTATAAGGTGGGAGATAGTGGTAGCACATACCTTTAGACTTGTAAGGTGCTAATGCTTTATATATATTTTTTATATCTATGTGGGACAAATTACCTTCACTAGAATAACACTTGAAATACATTAGTTTATAGTATTTTTTTAAAGATATAACAAAAGATAATTTATAGGACAAACATGAAAGCTAATAAAAATGACAAGACAAGGCTGAAGATATTAATGACAAGATGAAAGACTAAAAATATAATTGTTACAAAGAAAGGAATCAAACCTTCCCATAATCAGTCAAATGTAACTAGAAACAAGACCCTGAACAACAATAGAAAGTCAATGATAATAATAATAATAATAACAATAAAGTCGACATTTCAAACAAAACCTACACAACTATGTCCATTTCAACAAAATTATACTTCACTTCACTGTACATCACTTTGATACAAAAAACGTCACACCACTTTTATTCAGAAACCGCGATCTCCTGTTCAACCCGCCAATAATTATTGTCGTTGAACTCCTTGGAGTCGTTATCGTTCTCCTTTTCACCTTCATTAGGTGTTGTGACCTTTCTTTTCAGGGCTCCTGCTTCCCCCACAATTCCTTCTTTTAGGGCTTTGTCCATTGCCTTTTCTGTCCCGTCTAACTCCACACCTACAAACTCCACGTCTTCTTCAAACAATGAAGGCACTGTTTCGTCTTTTTGGGTTGACCCATTGGGTAGAGATGGTCCCACGCCCACTGGTGTGTCTATGTCGAGATTAGGAGTGTTGTCGTAATCTTCAAATGGGTTAACTCCTGACCCCGCAATGGGTTCATTCCATCCTACCCATTCGGGCAGGGGTCTATCTGCAAAAAGGTCTTCATTGTCTGTTGACTCGAATTTGAAAAAGTCAGCATCTGATGCAGTTGTTTTTTCAGCTGCTACATAATCTTCACTGAACGGATTTGGGCTTCGGTTAGGGTTAGGATTGGAATTTTTGCCATCGAGAAATTCTTCGTCTAAACCAACTACCACATCGTCGTCTTTACTAGTGGAAGATTCATTCAAGTTGATCTCATCCATGATTTCAGTTGGTGAGGTGGCGGTCATCGGTGCATCCTCCATTTTATCGTCTTGGAAAGCAAACCAATTTGAATTTGTAAACAAACTGTTTAACAAAACCATAAGCAATATTTAATTAATGTGCTGTTACAAAATAATTGTGATTGATCATTTCTTTTTCTGTTTAATTCTTGAGGATAATCGTTTACCCATCTGATGATCCAAGATAAAAACATGAATTCTTGGTTTAAAAAAGCACGCTTTAGGCGCGCCTAGGCTCAAAGCTCAACAAGGCTCAAGCCCCTGCACTTTTGGTCGCTTAAGGTGCGCTTTTTTCAAAAAGCCCACGAGTGGCGCGATTTCTTGGCAAAAAATTGACACTGAGGCATGCGCCACATATATTTTTTGTATTATTGTGCATTAGCTTTGATTTTCACGTTGTACATGTATGCAATTTCATATTAAAACATATATAAAGCTTACATGTCTCAAAATATTGGGTAAATGATGCTAGAAACCTATAGGAAAAATATAGAAAGTTATATAATTATTTGTGCCTCGGGTACGAAAAGCGGTGCGCTTTTGCGCCTCAGTTTTAGACATTGTCGCTTTTGTGCGCTTTTCGCTTTTTAAAACTAACATGATCCAAATGGAAAGTTTATGGGTGAATGGATCGAAACTTACCTGCCTTGGTCATCACCCAACCTCAGGGATGATATGACAACTTCAGCAGAATCATCATCTATGTAACCCTCCTGCATTTCAATATTGAATTACAGATTTCAGCATCAGTATCACAACACAAAATCTAAAATAACAAAATAAAATGTTAACGAATTGATTTGCGTTATCTACTTGCATCTCAAATGGGTTAAATTTAAAGATGTAGCTTAAAGGGAATGTGGCCAAGCAGATAGAAAGCCAGATAATTTTTACTTTTGTAACCTTAATTTAATCATTAATTACTTACATACAATTTAAAAACTGGACAAAAAAGTGTTTTCAGGGTCAACTCATCCCGTTTGAACCCATTAGATATCTTGACCCACCTGCCCAACCATCTTATCACATCTATGTAAGAACTCTCTAAACATATGCAAGACTTAATTCATTGGTTAGAATATTACCTCATCACCTTGACCAAGAGTTTCACGTCCCTGTAATCAGAAAATGAAGTCCCATAAAACAAGTACGGTATAAAGATTTATAAGATGGATTATAAATTCGAACACGTACAAAAAGACCTTTTACATACCTCTACACTTTCCTCATTATCATAAACATTGTATCTAAATGCCTGGCTTAGATTATTAGCTAGAGCAGCAACATCATAATCTCTGTCATGATTAATGTCATCTTCATCACTATCCCTATTTCTATCATGAATTGACGTTGGTCGACTGAAAATACAAACAGAGAAAAAAAAAATATTAGCAACTTAAAATTAAATAACAAGTATCATGTAGTAAAATTTGTCAGGTTTTATTAAGACAAAGGAGGAATACATAAAAACCAAAAATATAAGTTAAATCTTAGGTTTTATAACTACATGAGAAAAAAGAAAACACTGCTCGTTTAAAAAATAGTTATACAGGCATATTGACTAAAAGTGGAAGCCCAATGAGGCTTATGCTTGTTTAGTTTACAGAGATATTTTATGCATAACTAATAAAATACAACGGTAACATACCCACAAACCCATCGGTACACATTTTCAACCATATTCCGCTCTTGTAGAGCTGTAGATTGCCATTCGTTCCATTCGCTACTTCCCTTTAAATCACAAACACAAATTTTTAGGCATGCATGAGAAACATCCACAGAGAGAGAGAGAGAGAGAGAGAGAGAGGGGGGGGGGGGGGGGGGAGGGAGGGAGGGAGGGAGGGGTAGTTCAATACAAAATCAACTTTAAATAGAGAACTCCGAGAAGCGCATAAACACTTGTATGTAGGGCTTTAACTGTGATACATAAAGCACAACTGCCTCTCTCTCCCACCATATCCAGCCAGCACTAAGCACAAGTGTTATGCACTTCTCTACTTCAAATTGTTTTTGTATTGAATTCACCTCCATGTATAACAAAACATTTGTACAAAATGACTGCTTCATTAATTATTTCTTTCAATCACCTGAATATGTATCTGAATGCGACTATCAGTATTAGACAACTGCATAATTTTATTGGCAATACGTGTAATATGTCCAAGGTTCCCAAGTCGGGGTGCCTTTCTCCCAGCAGCCAGTAATGTAGGCTGCATAAATAAAAGCAATGTTTACAACTTGTTCTAAAAAATTCTGTTATTTAACATAAAAATAGCATTTACGAGATAAAATGGAAGGTGCATCTATTCAAAGGGAAATACCACTATACAATACCCTGTAAATTTTCAATGACGGATAGTGGGATAACTGACTGTTTATGTAGTAAGCTTCAAACTAAATATTATTAGAACGGATAAAAACTAAAAACAAAAGCAACGGTTGAGCGTGACATTTCAGCTTTTCTAGTCCTTGTATATTCTGATGGAATCCAAAATTATATTTAAAAAAAAAACTCAAACAGCTTATCTAAAATATCGAAAGAAATATAAGACCAAAATGGAAAGTAATACTCGGCAGAAAGCTGTGACAAGATTTTGGCCAGAAATAAGTACCTAATAGTTGACCATTAAATTTGAAACCTTATTTGTAACCATAAGTATATTCCACCAACTTATATTAACCAACATCATGTTATAAGTAATCATTCTTAATTTCTCGATAAAGTGAAACATTTACCTGATTAGGTTCTCCAGAAAGGACAGGATTTTTATCTGTTTGAAGAATCTTGGTCAGCAAATCACATCCTTGAAACAGATGATCAATGATGGTATTGTTTGTGCTTTCTAGGCAGGAGAATATTATACTCTCTATGTGATGATGCAAGGCACTATTATATGGGTACCTTCATCAGTTTACAATAAAAGGAACTGTTAGATTAATCCTACCGTGGCTGATTTTTGACTTAACATAACTACACTTTTATTCCCCGAATATCAAAGCAAGCGTGTTAGAGGTGCCTTACTCAAAGAAAAGGTCAATAACTCTTTGTATAGTTCCAGAGCTAATTAGTTCCTTCTCTGCAATTTCATTCCCAGTTTTCAATAAAACTGCAATGAACTCTACAATCTGCAAGCAGATAAGATCACATTAGAAACGCATCGCAGGATGAGGTAGCAAAATAGACCGGGCTATATTTCATCTCCAACGATAAAAAATGGCCCAAAGTTTACTTTTATTTGTAGAATCTCCTAAACAATTTAATTTACAACTATACTATTACAAAAATCATAAAGTAGTTGTAATGGTATTTAACACACTCAATGTTCACAAAAAGTTATAAGTTTTAACTTTTAAACATCAAGTGTTGCAGATCAACATGGCCCGTTTCAACCGTGAACTACTTTAGCCAAAAACCATGATTATCATCACCGCAAATTTCTCCTTACAAAAACAAAATCACGTAACAGATGAAGGCAACAAATTGAGTAAACTAACCTTCAAACGATGCTTCCCTAGAGGTGGCTTCAACTGGCCATATGTTGTTGGCAAGATTTTGTCATCTAGTGACACATTCAACAGCATCAACAGGTCACCTGAAGCATTTAAAACATCATCAAAAACTCATATACCGCAATATGCCTGACAAACCAAAGTCCAAACTCAATTAGCAATACTACCAGCCATGTGAATATCATTCCATCAAAGATTGAGCATTGCAATTGAAAAGGAAGTTTTAAAGGGTTCTTGAAAACTTTTTGGTATCTGCTGGTTAAATATTATGGCAGTCGGCAGCTAAAGCCTTAAGATTATAATGGTAAGACAAGATACAGCCATCGTATCTACAAAACTCACCAAGTTTGGGTAACATTGCTCCTACAGTCTCCTGGTTGACTTTCACAGGTGTCTCGTATATGTGTTGACCTCGAAAAGAATAAAAGGGAGGTGAAGGAGCTGATCTTTTTGGATCCAACAAAGATATACAAACACACAATGAGCTAACAAGTCCAGATTTTGAATGTGAATCATCCAACACGTGACCAAAAATCCTTGAAACAAAACTGTAAAGAAAAAAAAACGTAAAAAATTATCACGCTCCATATTTTAAGTAAATTAACAGAAACTCCAGTATATGGAATTGACAATCATACAAACCTTGGGGTAGAAAGTTTAGAAGCAAGTGGAGATGACATGTTTCTAGTTATAGTACATAAAGTTTCTGCTGCATTAGCATGTACTTCAGGAGTGCTCTGAAACAATTTCAGAGAACAATTAGAATATACATTTTATACACAATTAAATAACTAAATATGTACATATTAAAATACAAGGTTGTACTCACTGATGGACTCAATTTATCCACAATCATTTCTAACAGGCTGCTATCCGTTAACCACTGCATCACATCCACGGAATCGGAATACATATGATCATCAGCACCAACAAGTCTTACCAAGACCTGTTTATAAGGAAGAAAAGAACAACCAATCATTTATCATATAAGAGTTATCATAAGTATACAAGTAAAGATAGCTCAATCTGATTTAAGCATGAACCTAACAAAAAGCTTTTGTCCAACCTTATTAGAAAATTTACAAATACTGGTTTACTCACCTCCATTATTGATGTAATTCCAATCAAATCAACCAGCTGTTGAAAAACATGCTGATGGACCTGTTGCCATGTAAAACAAATATAAAGTCTTAAGTATCATCAACGGTAATTGTTAGTATCGGTGCTAAGGGTAGAGAAACTGGAAACTTAGTAAAAGTACGACGATTAAATTCAGAAAACGTGTAGATAGAAATGAAAGTAAAAGCCATAATATCAAGTTGACATATTGATTTGGATGTACAACAGTCTTTGTGAAGAAGAATATTAAGCAGAACATGAATCAAAACACACAACTAAGCATAGAAAAACTATACTTACTTGAACATAATTCATAAGTGGAACCGTCTTCCGCAACATGAGACATATCACAACCTACAACACCACATAAATTATCTCAAGTGATGATTCTGCCAGACAGATGAATAATGCTTCGCAAAGAATGTGTGTGTGTGTGTGTGTGAGAGAGAGAGAGAGAGAGAGAGAAAGAGATGATGATAGATAGTGATTATAATAATAACTATAACAACAATAATACTAGATGCAAGAAAGATCTAGCTTTGAAGAACATACCTTACTGAAGTATCCAGCCAGCAAGGCGCTATGAGAACGATTTGGTTCCAAAAATGAGAAAAGTAAATTCATCAGCTACAAATTTGGGTTTGAAAGAGAGAGACCATGTTAGACTGAATGTAATGGTAATGAACTGATGTAATAACTCATACTCAATATGACTGAGAAATCTGAAAACTATCGTTCACCTCCTCATCTTCCACTAAAGTTTTAAAGATGACATCAATTTCGCATGTGAAGATCTCACAAGCAATGAAAGGGAACCTAAACATGTAAAGAAGTTATTAGAGGGAACCAATTTTGCTCTAGATGTTGTATATGAGGAAAAAAAATCCAATATTTAATTAGAAAATAATATTGTTCTGATATTAAAAGTTCTGCAAATGTTAAGTTATGATCACTGCCATACTTGAAAATACGTTTGCTATCAGCATCCTCCTGAGGCTCCTCAATGATGTATCTCAATAATTGTTCAACCTGAGCTCTGTCCCGCAAACTGAAAAACAAGCACTCTATTAAATAATCGCCACATAGATTCTTGTCGTTATACTAGCAGTCTAATTTATGGAAATATTCCGAGCTTTGACTATGAAAAACATCAGCTTAATCAAGATCATAACTCATAAATGCTAAGATAAAAGTTGAATTACAAGTTAATGAGGCGACTATTCAAAGCTTTGCATTCTTGAATAATATCTTCCTCATCCAAAAGCTCTTCCAATGTGAAACCTTCCTTGTCCAAGATAGACTCAATCTAACCATACACCAAACCATATGTTAAAACAAAGTAAATACCGCAAGACAAAATAAAACTCGCTCGGTAACATGATTAACAATCTCATTTACGATCTAACCCTTGCATAACTCACAAAAAGAATCCTAAAAAACAACACTCTAATCTTCACTTACTAAGCTCACCTTACCTCCCCTATCTATCTGGATTAACCTTCTTAACGAAGCTCAATTATCGCGTTAATAACGTCTTCCATAAACTAAATGATCCGCGGTCAATAACTCAATTACTCAAGCACAGTATATATGCAAATCTTATTACACTAACAACTTATTCTATTGAATAGATAACAAATCATCCTCAATTACATGCTCAATTACATAAACCATACTTTTCATCGAGCCAGTCACCTTAGCTGCAAGCTCTAACGACTCCGCTAAGGCGATAACACAACTAGATATTCAATTATTCATTAAACCGATTAGTCAATTACACACTAGAAACAACCTAAATAACAGGATCCATTTCAGAAGATTAAAAAAACAAACAAAATGAAAACAAATCACACAAAACCATCAATAACTAGTGATTAACAGCTTTACACATAGAATTTAACGAATTTATACATAATTATACATAAATAAACACAAATCATGTAATTATAACATACAGGTGAAGAAGCGGATAGAGCAGTAAGGTGCCAAAACATGTTGAATTGTGAGTGGTTACAGATCTGCAAACCCTAGGACGATAGGGATTGACGATTGGTAGGTGAGAATAATCGGAGCAAAACAAAAGAGAAACCCTGGTTTTTGTATTTATAGGAGGAAAGGACAGTGGAATAATAATAATAATCGATTAATATGAGGGATGGAAGAGAGGAAGGATATGAGCTCCAAAAGTTATTATTGTTGTTGTTGTTGTTTGTGAAGGGATGAGCTAAAGAGAGACACGAGTGTTGGGTTAACGGGGCAGGTTATATATGGACAAACATAGACACCGTTAATACAGCTGGGATTTGGTTATAAACTTTAACTTGGTTAGATTTGATGGTTAATCTCTCGTCCTATATTCACATATGCTTGTAATAAAAAAGTTATATTTAAGAAAGAGAAAATTACATGGATGGTGCCTGTGGTTTTCATGTAATAACTCATTAAGGTACTAAGCAACTTTTTTAACTTCTTTAGGGCCCATGGTTTAGTTTTTGTAACGAAAATGGGTATTAAGGTTTGTTTTTGTAACAATGTTGGGTACTAATACTAACTATCGTTAAATTTTCTGTTAACTTTAGTTAAAGTGATTAAAATGCCTTTTTATAAACTAGAGGGGCCATTATGTATTAAACTTCATTTACAAAACCTTTAGTACCCAAACTTGAAACTTTAGATAAACCATAGGGACTAACCATGTAATTAACTCATTATTTTATTAAATGTATTTATTTTTAAGATTTATAATTAAATAAGGAATATTTAATTAAAACATTGTTTTATTAAATATATTTATCCCATTATTTATAAAAATAAATCCAAGTTATTAGATTAATAGTTGTAACCATAAAGAAAATATTTAACTTAATGTTGGATGGACTTGTGTTATGGTTACAACTATTTGTCTAATAACTTGGATTTAACTTATAAAAATGTTTTCTTTATGTGATTGAATTAAGTCTTATTTTTGGCCAAAAAGATGCAAACCCAATTCAAGAAAATTAAAAAAGATAGAAACAAACAGAAGTTGAATTTTTATAAATAAAAAAGAAAGATTTTTTCTTCTTCTTCAAGAACTGGTGGGCTTGGTAGGTTTGGACCTACAAGGTAAAAATCATTTTTGAATTTCATTAAAATCCATAAGTAAATTAATAACATTTAGAACGTTTTATCTATCTTAGAAGTGTATTTATTTTTATAAATAATGGGATAAATATATTTATTAAAACAATATGTATTTATTTTTAAGATTTATAATTAAATAAGGAATATTTAATTAAAACATATTGTTTTATTAAATATATTTATCCCATTATTTATAAAAATAAATATACTTCTAAGATAGATAAAACGTTCTAAATGTTATTAATTTACTTATGGATTTTAATGAAATTCAAAAATGATTTTTACCTTGTAGGTCCAAACCTACCAAACCCACCAGTTTTTGAAGAAGAAAAAAAAATCTTTCTTTTTTTTATTTATAAAAATTCAACTTCTGTTTGTTTCTATCTTTTTTAATTTCCTTGAATTGGGTTTGCATATTTTTGGCCAAAAATAACACTTAATTCAATCACATAAAGAAAACATTTTTATAAGTTAAATCCAAGTTATTAGATTAATAGTTGTAACCATAACACAAGTCAATCCAACATTAAGCTAAATGTTTTCTTTATGGTTACAACTAGGGCTGTTCCTGAGTCGAGCCGAACCGAACGGATCTTTGCTTGTGCTTGGCTCATTTACAAATCAAATCGAGCCGATCGGCTCGTTTACAATCGATCCGGAAACCGAGCGAGCATTGTTCGAGCGCACATTTTTTCGAGCGAGCATCGAGCGAGCGGCGAGTGTTTTCGGACAGCCATAAATTTGGGATGTTTCCTTTAATATTCTTGCTGCCTAGTGATGACTGAGGTTCGACCATTCGAGAATGAGGCTCTAGTTGAGGTCAGTGAGGTGATGAGCATACTACAGATAACAATTGTCGCGTTGTGGCGTAGGTTGATAGCTGGAGATGATTGATGGTGGACAACTAATGGGAATATGAAGTCAAACATGTTTTTTCACGACTTAGGGTTTTACAATTAAACTTAGTGTTAAGTTATCATTGGGTTGTCTGGGCTAATAACTATAAATATAATTGTATATATACATATATTGAGCCAAACCCAATAGAGTGGCATGTATAAAACTATAAATATAAATGTAATTAATGTGTATATATATAATAAATTAATAAAAATTATATCGAGCCGAACCGAGCCGATCGACTTGTTTACAACCGAGCGGAAAATCGAGCGAGCAATTTCCGAGCAAATTCCGAACGAGCGACGAGCGATCGGCGAGCGCCGAGCGCCGAGCGTTTTAAACAGCCCTAGTTACAACTATTAATCTAATAACTTGGATTTATTTTTATAAATAATGGGATAAATATATTTAATAAAACAATGTTTTAATTAAATATTCCTTATTTAATTATGAATCTTAAAAATAAATACATTTAATAAAATAATGAGTTAATTACATGGTTAGTCCCTGTGGTTTATCTAAAGTTTCATGTTTGGGTACTAAAGGTTTTGTAAATGAAGTTTAATACATAATGGCCCCTCTAGTTTATAAAAAGGCATTTTAATCACTTTAACTAAAGTTAACAGAAAATTTAACAATAGTTAGTATTAGTACCCAACATTGTTACAAAAACAAACCTTAATACCCATTTTCGTTATAAAAACTAAACCATGGGCCCTAAAGAAGTTAAAAAAGTTGCTTAGTACCTTAATGCGTTATTACATGAAAACCACAGGTACCATCCGTGTAATTTTGTCTTTAAGAAAACACATGTACTTTGAAAAAGTCGGTGTATTATACTAATAGAATAAAATATAATGTAATTTATTAACATATACCATCATCAATATATATATATATATATATATATATATATATAAATAGAGAAAATTGCAGTTTTCGTCCGTGTGGTTTGCCTAAACTAACAGGTTCAGCCCAGGTTTAACACCTTGAGTACCTGTGGTTTCATTTTCTAACAGTTTACATCCCTCGAGCTAACGTCCGTCCATCTGCCGTTACATCACCCTCACGTGCACCTCACGTGAGGGGTATTATGGTCATTTCGTCTCTTTATTAACCATTATAATTCTGGAAAAAAAAAAACCTCAGTTCGTTCGTTCTTCCCTGATTTTCTGTCACACCCTCAAATTTCCACATGCGGGGTTTTACCGCGAGGCGTGTGACACACCAGGATCCAAGTCAACGGTCACAATAAACGACAACTAAATGTAAGAAAATACGTAAGACATTCCATGCAACAACCAAAACATTATGCTTTGAGCCATAAACCAGCAGCGGAAGCATTTCTTGTTTACAACCAAAAGACATATTACAGTTTACAAAACATTGTTTAATATGCAACAAGACTTCTATACGCCGTGCAAGACTTCGTGCGTCTAGTCCATTAACCGCTACCTTAGCGACCTGAGAAAACATGCCAAAAATGTCAACATATAATGCTGGTGAGTTCACAGGTTTTTCTTTTTCAATAAGCGTTTCGTTAATCCTTTAAAAACTGTTACCGTTACCGTTATTGTTACTGTTCATACTATGCCTGTTCGTACGCTAGCTAGGCGTCAATTGTGTTACTCATACGGGCGAAACCATTGCTGACTGTGTGATACCCTTGTTTACAGACTACCTCATATTCGGTAAGCCTAGTGTGATTGAGACAATATGCACCCGCCCGGCCTCCAGCCGTCGAGTGGGGTTTGTCAGGCCCAATAGCGCTATCCACATTTCCCCGCTACATCCCCGTATTAGTGGTTTCTAAGGGACTTAGATGAACCGTATAGTAATAAAGTGTGAGCCATAGTATAACATGAAAACGTGTGTTTATAATGTATAACATGTAAATGTGTGATCAAAATGTATAAGCATGTTTCTCACCTCGAAAACAAGACTAGTAAAGTGTGGGGTCGTGAACTCACCTTAGATTGCGTTACTTGAAAACAGTTAAATCAATATGCTATGATAGCCCCAAATAGCGGCGACCTATCATAAGATGTAGATAAGTACCCGGACTAATAACCCGCAGGTTAACTAGTCCCCGAATGTCCAGACCATAACCATAAACGTTTGAAAACACCTTTGACTTTTAAACCGACCGTACCAGACAAGACCCGACATCCCATTGGTGACCCGACATCCCACGTGTTAGACAATACAAGACATCATGCAACATATGCAATTAAACACTTAATACGCGCAAGAGTTCACCTAGTCTAGCATAATGTTCAATTAACGCATAAACAAGTCCGAACACGTGTTACTAAGTCATTGGGTGTATCCCGGGGTTCCTATCATGTTCCTAGGTGTCAAATCATGTTCCGGGATGTCAAAATACGCTTACGACAGCAGTACACGCGATTAGGAAACTAACATGCAATTAGAAAAAGTCAACTGGTGAGTAGGGGGTGGTCAACTGGCGAGTAGGGGCTAATCGCCTGATGTATCAGGCGATTAGACTGTAATTGCCTGATACATCAGGCGATTAGAGTCCTATTCGCCCCTAGCAATGCTGTTGCGCGTTTTCACGCGTTAAACCCTCCAAATCAGATCCGAAACATGTAAAAACACCCAATATCAAACCTAAACCATTAACCAACCCATTCCAAGCAAAAACCCCCAATTTATCTCTGCTCTAACGGCCTCGGTGCGATTATTTCCTAAAATGGCAAAGTACTAGGTTTCTTTAACTATGAAATCTTTCCTTAAATGGCAATAATCAGATTACACAACCTACAACCTTGCAAATCACTATCCCTATGTTATAACATCATTCTAGCATGATTCCTAACAATAAACAAGCAATGAATCATATCATAACATCCTAATTCTTCAAGAATCACCCAAATGGGTCAAAATGCATACTTTCATCAAAACACTATAATAATAGCTTAAACTCATAGATAATCATCCTAACAACTCCTAAACATCAGAAGTACATCAAATTCATGGAAACATTCATGTTATAATCGCCAAAAATCATCATATGCATCAATACTTCACATATAGCAAGTATTATGGTGTAGACTTGTTTTAGAACTCATTTCCAAGGTTTTTAAAGACACATTCTTAGCAAAACAAGGTCTGGACTTTTGGGGAACCAAAACAATAACATTACAAAGGTTTGGGATGAAGAACACACCTTGGATTTTATCAAAGAAAGGTGTGTAAGCTTGGAAATGGTGAGTTTTGAAGCAAAACAAGTTCCAGAGGTGTCTTAAGGTGTGAGGGAGGCTTAGGATCAGTTAGGGTTGCACAAATGGTGTTTGGGGAGTCAAGGGTTGTATTTATAGGTGTTTTGACTCGTGCATATCAGATCAGGCGAGTAGGAGATCAGTACAGGCGATTAGAGCTTCTAATCGCCTATATACTAGCGATTAGAAGCTCTAATCGCCAGTAACCTTCCCTATTCGCCTATAGAAGTGGCGATTAGGAGCCCTCCTGGTTCCTAATCGCCTGTAAGGTTCCAGATTGGGTTTTTGGCGCGTTAAACACTATTTTAACATATATAAACACGTATTCACATACCGACAAGTCACATAATGATTATAAACACATAATGCACGATAACTAACACGTTTACATCCGTTCACCAATTCCCAGGACTCGAGACTTGTGTGTGTGCGTTAAACCCGGTGATTCCACGAATCACCAATCCTTGTACACATGGTTATGGACCGACTCCCGATGATACCGCGGATCATTGTAACGACTTCGGATGATCCCGCGGATCATTGTAACGACTCCCGATGATTCCCAGAATCATCGTAACGACTTGACTAACCCAGTTAAGTACGTAATATGCATGACTCGCTAAGGTAGACTTACTAGTTTATCGGAAGTTATTAACCAAAGTTTGCCGGGTGTCACATTTTCCCTCCAAATCCTTTAAACCCTAATCTTCAATCAATAATCAGACATCAATTTCTTGCAATGTGGGCATCGTTATGGATGATTCGAGAACCAGACGTTGTTTACGACCCATTCGAAATTTACTGTAAGTATATTACAACCCTAATTCTTTTACCATCGTTATGGATGATTCATGGTGTTAAACTGATTTCGTTTTTTATTTATTTGTAGCCGAGTATAATACATTGTTTACAATTAAGTTGATTCATGGTGGTGAGTTTATCAATAGTCCTAGCAGAAAGTATGTTAATGGCAAGTCTTGCTATATAGACTGTTGTTGTACTGAAGATTTTGGAATAGATGTGTTAGTTGAGATGACTAAATCAGTAGGTTATCCCTCTGACATGGTGTTTTATTATCATTTTAGATTACCTGATGGGGATTTAGACACTGGTTTAAGGGAATTGGCTACAAATGACTCTGTTGAAAGGTTTTGTTCATTGGCTTCAAAGTATAAAGTCATGGAGGTATATGTGCAACATTGGTGATCAAAGATTAATACTTTTATGATTGAGCATAAAGAAAGGCAGAAGCAACAACAAGCAGTAGTGGTTGAATGTAATGATCCTGTAGGCCAACCTGATTTAGATTCTGATTCTGAATTTAAAGATCTACTTAATCAGGTTAAGGGGAAAAACAACCATTGATGACATTGATGCCAATCCCTCTATTACTTTAGTTAAGTCTTTGGTCAATTCAGTTGATACAAAACAGGATGACAATATGGTAGATGAACAAGAACATGATGATAGTCAGGACTCTGATTATGTTGTTGATAAAGAAGTTGAAAAAGAAGATGAAACAGAAGATGAAAAAGAAGTTCATGAAACAGAAGATCAAACTGGTTCTGAACAGGATGATAGTGATGAATCTGATTATATTGTTGATCCTGACAATATGGTAGAGGACCCAGAAGTGGATATGAAACATTTTAGGTCTGATGTAGATGATGTAGAAGATGACTTGAAGATGCATCATAATGTGGACATTGATGCAGATGACTTACATGTAGACCTTTATGACTTTGATAGTCTAAGTGAAGATGAAGAAGATGAGTATAAACATGAAGCATATGTGAAAAGGAAGCAGAAGAAGGGAGGATAAAAAAGTTTTAATCCATTTACTGTTGGTGATTTGTTTAAAGATAGGGAGGAGATCAAACTTGTTATTAAAGAACATGCTGTGGAGACAAGGAGACAGCTTCATATTGTCAAGAATGAGCATCTCAGGTTTAGAGTTGTGTGCAGGGGGCATACTCTAGTGTTCACAAGTGGGGAATCTTCACAAACCCAAAGTGATCCCCCAAGAGAAGAAAACATGGAGGAAAGTGTATAGGAACACTATTAAGCCAATTAATGGTAAGAACCTATGGAGACCATCACCATGCCCAACTACTATCAGAGCCCCAAAAGTTCATAAACAGATTGGAAGGCCAAAGAAAAAGAGGAGAAAGTCAGCCAATGAAGGTGATGAACCTGCAAGCAAGGAAGGTGGTGATCCAAACAACAACGGAAAGAAAAAAGTCAATGAAGGGGCTGGATCAACAACTGTTGTGGTTAAAAAAGTCAAGAAAGGGGGGTACAACAACTTGCAAAAAATGTGGAATGAAGGGGCATAACTCCAGAAGCTGTGGCAAAAGAGGTCAACAACCAAGCTCACAACAGTGCTCATAGTCAGCACCTCAAGATTAAGTCTGATGATGTTGTTTTAAGATTATGAAGTTTTAAACTGATTATGTTTCTTTTGATGGTGAACAATGTGTAATTGTCATGTTTATGTTTCTGTTGTCTGAACAATCATGTTTTGTTGTTGAACAATGTTTAATTGTCATGTTTATGTTGTTGAATGAATGTGCAACTGGGTCAGGTTAATGTGCAGTTTTATGGTCATTTGTTAACTGAATGTATGCAGGTTAATGTGCAAATGGGTCAGGTTAATGTGCAGTTTTATGGTCATTTGTTAACTGAATGTATGCAGGTTAATGTGCAAATGGGTCAGTCAAAATGTGCAGTTTTATGGTCATTTGTTAATTGAATGTATGCAGGTTAATGTGCAAATGGGTCAGTCAAAATGGGTCAAATGGGTCATTATATTGCAGTTTGATGAACAGGTTTAAACATAATTTGTTTCAATCAACTATAAATGATGTAAAAATGGGTCAGTCAAATGGGTCATTTTCATTTCATTCATAATCAAACTTATTACAAGAACATAATGCATACACCTACATTAATCAACTATAAATGACGTACAATACAAAGAACGACCAACTAAAAACAAGCATAATCCTCAGCTTCCTTGCCTCATACCCTCTTGCTTTTGCTAATTGTTGTTGTTTGTTCAAATTTTGGAGTAATCCGTTGATGACCTTGGAATTACCTTCACTGACTGGACCCTCTGCCCATGTCACAAACCCACATCCACTTACACAACAGTGAAACCTTCGACTAGGGTTCGCTTCAATCCATGATGTTCGAACCTGTGTTTCAGACCCACATCTGCAAATTGGAGGAACATCAATCCATCTTTCAACTCGTCGATGATAATTGGAGCTCGAATTAGACATTGATGATCTGCTATCCCTCGAATTCGACATTAGGTTTTGTGGGATTAGGGTTTAGAAAGCAAAAGGGGGAAGAAATCCACTTGGGGAAGATGATATCAGACTTATGACGTTAATAAAGAGACGAAATGACAATAATACCCCTCACGTGAGGTGCACGTGAGGGTGTTGTAACGACAGAGGTGACAGACGTTAGCTCAAGGGATGTAAACTGTTAGAAAATGAAACCACAGGTACTGAGGGTGTTAAGCCTAGGCTGAACCTGTTAGTTTAGGCAAACCACAGGGACGAAAACTGCAATTTTCTCATATATATATATATATATATATATATATATATATATATATATATAAGAAAATGAATATTGACATGACAGTTATAAATTTTGTTAAATTAATTTTTAAAACACTTATTTTAAATGAGTTTTTTTTAATATCATATATTTTTATAATTTAACATATTGTATTTTTAATATTGTTTACTATCTAACCACATTAAGTATTTAAAAAATTTTAGATATCACTTATAAAAAACAATTATCTTCATTATTTTCAGTTATAGTATTTTAGATAGCATAATTTTTATTTAAAGTATTTATAATTAATTTGATACCAAATTTATTTAGTTAATAATATAATACTTATCCTTAGTTAAAAGAATAATTATCCATATTAAGTAAGAGAGAAAGAAATAGTTAATTTAATTAAAAGATACGTATTTTTAATTAAGTACGAGAAATAATATGTTTAATTAAAGATAAGTATCCATAAATAACTATGAGAAAGAGAAAGGAAAACCAAAAAACTGATGGTTTGTTAGTTATATATAATAGAAATGGTTAATTATGTTATGACTTGCATGATAGAAGTTGAGCTAAAACATTGGATTTAATTTAATGGTTCATTTTAGTTAAGGATGATAATATGCGAGTTATATCAACGAGTTCCGGTTGGTAGGTCTGGACAAAAGCAAGGAAATGACTTAATACGTTGAGGCAAAAAATTAGATGAAATTTAGGTGAAGAGCTTTTATTGATATAGAATTTTGTTGTCTTGGCTTATTGAGTCTGCATCACATTAACACCACACCACAACATTGTGGATTCGACGTCTATATCTTGATATTACACATCATCATGAGTTTGATATTTGTTAGTTTCAACATTGGAACTACGATCATAATGAACATAATTTTCGTCAAGTTATAAGTTTGACTAAGGGAAAACTTCTTCGTGATGAGACTATGTTGATAGTTACAACTGGTGTCACTAACACCTCCCTTGCTCTTGCTCACAATGGGATATCGAATGACACCATATTAATAACTAACCGGTAATTGAAGCATTAAATTTGATCAAATAACTGACATATTAACTAGAGACCTATACGTAATAGAAAAGTAACTGAGAATATTAATTTTGGTCACAATAACATAAATTTCAAACCTGGTTAAAATTACTAATGTAACACAAACTAATTATTAAAATGTTCTATTAATCTTTTATGTTGAATCGATTTTGTTAGTATGTAATGGAAAACACATAAACATATACCTGAGAGATTCGTGAGACCTGCTACTGATGCTGAAAGCGATGAGGTCGACATAACTGTCAGTCGGTTCGAATTCCCTTTAGGGTATGCAGTTATGATGGCTAATGATCCTTTGTAGAATCGGTTATGGGAGAGAGGGTGAGTTACGAAATTCTTATGGTGTTATGATTAAGTTGTGATCATCATCCCTCAACCCTAGTAATCTCTTCCTATTTATGCATACCCAAGGGACACTCTAGTTAGGTCCAACTAATGACAAGTCCGTCCATCAAAGACTAGTCAGTTATGGGCTTAGAGTATTTAGCAATTGATCAAACATAATATAAATGATTATAATGGCTAAACCGATAAATATACAAGACATAACGTATATTTATTCCAACATTCTCCCACTTAGCCGAGTAATCATTTATTATGAGCATTCCATAAGTCTCCGGAGATCAATACTCATTTTAGTTCTAAACCCAAACTGTAGCAGAGAAATACAGCCGTTAAGTCTTTATTCGACTTAGGACCCCCATTAATCATACTACAATCCAAATCTAAAACTTAATATTAGGATCAATTATCATTATGCCCTTAGTTGGTTTGTTGCATTATTGTCTTTATGTCATTATGCTAGCTTAACATACTAATAGACAAACAAATCATAATGAGGAAATTTCATTAAACATAAGTCATTATTCATAAATCATAAGTCATAAGTAAACATAAGTGGTCAAATAAGTACATATGCTTCTAAGTAAGGTCATTAGTAAGTCCCATCTTCGAAACGTGATCTTCGAATACTTTAGGTGGGAGACCTTTAGTCATCGGATCCACAAGCATATCATTAGTACTTATATGTTCGATACAAAGATTGTTTTCCCCGACTCGTTCACGTACGAACAAATACTTTGTATCTAAGAAATGACCAGCGCCAGTCGAACTGTTATTGTTCGAGAAACTAATGGCGGTTGAGTTATCACAGTAAAGCTTCAATGGTCTAGTGATAGAATTGACAATTTTGAGTCCAGTAATGAGATTCCTAATCAACATTCCATAACAGGTAGCGTTATACACAGCTATGTATTCTGCCATCATTGTGGATGTTGCCGTAAGTCTCTGTTTATGACTCTTCCATGAAATGGGTCCACCTGCTAACATAAAGATATACCCCGAAGTGGATTTGTTATCATCTTTGCATTTAGCAAAGTCAGAGTCAGAGTATCCTACCAATCCTAAATTATCACTTCTTCTGTAAGTCAGTTTATAGTCTTTAGTCCCTTGCAGATATCTTAACACCTTCTTAACTGCTTTCCAATGATCATGGCCAGGATTATTGTCACACCCTCAAAATCCACTTGCGGAGTTTTACCGCGAGGCGCATGACAAACCAGGATCCAAACCAACGATCACAATAAACAAGTCTAAATTAACATATGCAATTTCAAAAACATAGTTTAAATCTCCAGTTACAGCGGAAGCTTATTCTCAAAACATAATCCAAACGTAAACCAAATTATTCAATGTTTGAAAACCATGCAACCCTAACTAGACGCCGTGCAGACGCGTGCGCCCTAGTTCCATTGTGCTACCTTAGCGACCTGAGAAAACATGTAAGAGTTTACGTCAGCACAAAAATGCTGGTGAGTTTACAGGTTTTGTAATCATAGTACCAAGTTCACCTGTCCATACTATAACAATTTGCAAACCAAAGTACGCTAGCTAGGCGTATGTTTATTACTACTACGATTGGAAAACCATTACTAACTCGCAAACCAGATGTTGTGCCCGAAATAGTAAACCAGTTCCTGTTTGAGACAATATGCACTCGCCCGGCCCTCCAAGCCGACGAGCGGGGTTGGTCACTCCCAATAGATCTATTCACATTTCCCCGTTGTGCTAACCCGCACATTAATGGTTTCCCCCGGGACTTCCAAAGATCGTATAGTAAACCATAGAAACCCATAGTATGACAGTTGTTACCAAAACATAAGTTTAACACATGTTTTCTCCCCCGAAAAGTGAAACCAGTTAAAAGAGGGGCCGTAAACTCACCTTAGGTTGCGTTACTTCGATATACGAATAATATCAGCAAGCTATGCTAGCCCCGTAAAGCGGCGACCTAACATATGACAGTTACAAGTACTTAGACTAATAACCCGTAGGTTAGTTAGTCCCTAGATGTCCAGACCATAACCAAGTTCGTTTGAAAACACCGTGACTGTTAAATTAACCCAATGTACAAGACTCGACATCCCATTGGTGACCCGAGACTCCCCGTGTTATGCTTGCACTCACAAACATACAATCATGCAAATCACACTTAACATACGTTAAAGTCCAACAAGTTATAGCACGTAGTTCAAGTATCACATAAATAAGTCCGAACACATGTTACCAAGTTATTAGATATGTTACGGGGTTCCTAGCATGTTCCTAGGTGTCAAATCGGGTCCCGATATGTCAAAATATACTTACAGCAGCAGTACAGGCGATTAGGAAAAGTCAACTAGCGATTATGAAAGTCAACATGCATTTAGGAATGCTAATTGCCTATACTATAGGCAATTAGGTCATAAGACATGCACTTACTAGCAATTAGGTCATAAGACATGCATTTCACTAGCAATTAGGTCATAAGACATGCAACGAAGGCAATTAGCCCCCAATTGCCTATACTATAGGCGATTAGGGTGTCATATCAGGCGATTAGCCTCCTAATCGCCTATAGCATAGGCGATTAGGGTTGCTAATCGCCTACAGCATAGCTGTTTCGGTTTTTCGCGCGTTTAACACTCCAAATCAATCCCAGAACGTGTGTAAACATCAAATATCAATCAAACAACTATATCAAACATATATCCATCAAAATCCTTCGTTTAACCTCGATCTATCAGCCCTGAATGCAATCATGTATCTTAAAAATAATACACATAACATGAAACATCACATTAGCATGCAAAACCGTAACCCTAATTAACAATAACTCAGATTTCATCATTATGTCATCATCATCAATCTGTAACTACATCAATAACATGTTAATCATCCTTCTTGAATCATAAAAACCCTATCTTTTAATCATAAACACACATACAACATGCATGATAGTTAGAATCCGATTAACAATGCTTATTAACGATTTTCAGAAGACTTATTTGTTTTAAAACAGGTCTGGACCATTAGGGATTCAATAAAAACGTTAATAATGGTTGCATGAATGAAAACCACACCTTAGATTTGTGATAGATTGATGTAATAGGCTTGAAATCTTGTGTTTTGATCCAAAATCGTGTTCCAGAGGTTGTGTGTGTGTTTGGGCGAGTTGTGGGACGACTAGGGTTGCTAATATGAAGTTTAGGAGGTCAAGTATTGTATTTATAGTCGTTTTTAGTCGTCCAGCACGTTCCATGCGATTATGCAGCAGTTACACGTGATTAGGATTGCTAATCGCATGACATTTCATGCATTTAGGGGCTAATCGCCCCCTAGGGCATGCAATTAGCACCCAATCGCCCCCAATGAGGCCCAATCGCATACCCTATAGGCGATTAGCCTCCCCTAATCGCCTATAGGGGTTGGTTCCGTGTATTTTGCGCGTTAAATCCCGTTTTAACATATGTTAACACATTTTCACATACCGACAAGTCACATAATGATTGTAAACACATAATAATTGCAAACAAACATATTCACCCCCGTTCACCAATTCCCGGGACTCGAGACTTGTATGTTCCCTATGCTCTGACGATTCTACGAATCGTCACCACTTGTACACTAGGTTAAGGACTGGCATCTAATGCACCTCTAGACTAACATCCAATGATCCTCTATACTAAACTGATAGTTCCCGAACCATAACACGACTTAACTAACCCAGTTAAGTATAATATACGCGTGACTCGCTAAGGTAGACTTTAGTTTAGACAACGTTGTTAACCTGAATTTGCCGGGTGTCACAATTATTCAAGTAACGGCCTAGCATTCCAGTGACATAAGCGATATCTGGACGCGTACAGACTTGAGCATAAGCAAGACTACCGACTACTGAGGCATAAGGTATCATTCTAATCTGTTCTTTCTCCACATCTGTTTTCGGACATTGAAATAAACCGAAGACATCTCCCTTAGCTACCGGAGCTGGAGTAGGTTTACTATGTTGCATGTTATAACGTGTGCGAACACGATCAATGTAGGCCCTTTGGGACAAACCTAAAATCCCATTGCGTCTGTCTCGGTGTATTTCGATGCCAATGACATAAGAGGCTTCGCCGAGATCCTTCATGCCGAAATTAGACGAAAGTAATCGCTTCGACTCATGCAACATATCTAAGCTATTACTTGCCAGTAAGATATCATCAACGTAAAGGAAAAGAATAGTAAAATTACTCCCACTCATCTTAAGGTAGGTGCATTGATCAACTTGATTCTTCATGAAACCATTACTCTTAACAACTTCATCAAACTTTAAGTACCATTGACGTGAGGCTTATTTTAAACCATATATGGATTTCTTCAACTTGCACACTAGATGTTCTTGACCTTCAGGTTTAAAGCCTTCAGGTTGCTTCATGAGCACTTCTTCGTCCAAGTCACCATTAAGGAAAGCAGTCTTAACGTCCATCTGATGTAACTCTAAATCAAAATGAGCTACGAGGGCCATAATGATCCTTAAGGAATCTTTTCTAGAGACAGGTGAAAACGTCTCTTGATAATCAATTCCCTCTTTCTGAGTGTAGCCTTTCGCAACCAATCTTGCTTTATAGCGTTCAACGTTCCCATTCGGATCTAGTTTTGTTTTGAACACTGACGTGTGCGTAACTATACATATTTTACAATGGATTTTAACACACGTTTTGCTTTAATATTTATAAAAATGGTTTAGACCTTAATATTAAAACACACACAATAGGGCAAGTGTACCCTGTCATATATGTAGT
Source organism: Ambrosia trifida (assembly GCA_028751855.1). Classification (NCBI taxonomy): domain Eukaryota; kingdom Viridiplantae; phylum Streptophyta; class Magnoliopsida; order Asterales; family Asteraceae; genus Ambrosia; species Ambrosia trifida. The sequence continues at coordinate 19,041,085 of CM054130.1, forward strand.
AACGTACAGATAAGAACCAGATATCGATCCATGGACGCGCGCGGAGCAATTGTACTAAAACTCTGTCCCCGATTTACCAGTAGGAAAAGATAAGTTTGAGTTTTGTTTAAGACTAAATTAATTCTAAAACATGTAAATAACTTAACTACGACTCCAAATAGAAAATATAACTATATAAGCTGTAATACGCCAATCCTAGCATGTCATCTATATAAGAAATAAAGGCGTGATCAACATTCCCATTTTCCGACAGTTAGTGTCCCTTTCGGGCATCCTAACATGACAACTATATGGAAAGCTAACGCGAATACACACGTTAGCCACCTCAAGTCGTTTATTAGCGCGCAGCTGATATGATCTCATGAGAATCTTTAAAGAAGGGTTAGTATCACCTTTCGGGAGTCCTCAACCGCACTAGCAAAGGAAAGCAATATCGAATACACAATACGACCACCGAGACTAGCATAAAGTAGAGCATTTCACAACCTATTCCATTTTACTAACTTTGAACACAAATCTACTAAGATCGCTATTTCTACCAAAATAACTAGCAAAGATCATTAACCGCGTCAAAGATTAGTAACAACACCATTAAGCTTTTTAAACTCTTTTACGTGCCGGTAAACATTAACCGTGTCAAAGATTAATGACAACACCATTAAGCTTTTTAAACTCTTTTACGTGCCGGTAAACATTTATAATCATTATCCGAGTGACTTTAACCAAACCAATACCCGGTTACAGTTTCATGGTGTAAACTTTATTAACAAGTTAACTAGTTTACTACCGGACGATTAAACGGACGGTTTTCTCAACAAGTAATCCGCCTAACACATTCGATAATCGTCAAAGTCATCCAAACACAACTACAAATCTATCAACAACGAAACAAGGTTGCATTATGATCATCAAGATTCAAACATGAAAAACGCCAAATTTATACAAAACTTGATTTCACGCAAATGATTGTTTTAACTACTAACTACTACTAATGTTCTTGCCCGTAGGCGTACGATTAACTAAAATAACATCAATGTAGCAAACAAAATCAGATTTGGATCTAAGAAAGCTTAAAGGATCAAACCATAAGATTGCTAAAGAGATGGATTGGATGATGAAGGATGGAACGGATGGATTCCCGAGCTTGTTCCACGCCTATGCAGCACTTCGTTAGCCCTGAAAATCGCCAGAAATCGCCCCCCAAAGATCCAATCTTGATCAGTGAGCTGAAATGGGGATTTTATAGCAGAGCAGAGATCTCGAGCGGCCGCGCGAAGCCTTGGAGCGGCCGCTCGCTTTATCACCAAGTGGACCAATTGCTGCAGACGTGACGTAGGCCTTCTGGAAGGTCCCCAGAAATATCTGGGAGGGGCGCGCGGCCGCGCGAAGGCTTGGAGCGGCCGCTCGAAGGGCCTGATGGCCCGTTTTCGCGCCGAACTCTTCGTTTTTTCCTTCCTTGTGTTTCCGGGACATCGTTTAAGACCTGAAATCGTAAAGATACCCAAATAAGTACCAATTCCTATGTATGAGGTCAAAAACGTATGAAAAAGGGAGTTAAACGGGGACTTTTATATGTGTAATTTAACGTATATCAAACACCCACTTACATCCTACGGCTTTTGCACCGCTAGGTAATTCAACCAAATCCCAAACATCGTTTTTCTTCATGGATTCAAGCTCGTCAGTCATGGCTTTAGTCCATTCAGAAGACTGATCACTGCTAATGGCTTCTTTATAAGAGTTAGGATAAGTAAGCTTTCAAGTATCCATATCTGCTTTAGTAAGGAAGGTAACATAATCATCAAAATTAGTAGGCCGTCTAGACCTTGATGACCTTCGAAGCGGGTTTTCAGGTTCAGCATTGTCATGGTGATGATTGTCTGATGGGTCTTCATTAGCTGGTTCGTGAAGATCTGGCTGAGAAGGGGTTGGTGCAGTGACGTTAAGGATAGAATTGGCATTGGGTACAAGAGGAATCATTGGAGTTGTTGTAAGCGACAAATCTGTCTCCCCCGCATCTTGTATTTCTTGCAATTCTTCATAAGGATTTACATTACTCCCACTGACCTTGAAATCCTCTAGAAATGCGGCACGCTTAGTTTCCACAATACGAGTGACATGGGAAGGACAATAGAATCTATAACCCTTAGAGTTCTCGGGATATCTGATAAAGAAACAACTGACGGTCTTCATGTCAAGTTTACGTAAGAAAGGGTTATATAACTTAGCTTCGGCAAGACAGCCCCATACTTTCATATATCTAACACTCGGTTTCCTACCTGTCCAAAGTTCGTAAGGAGTTTTATTTTTCTAAAACTGCTCGAATACTGCTAATTCACCCTATTTTAGGGTGTTTTATTTTTCTGGATTTTTTTTTTTTTTTTTTTTTACATATATATATCTATGATATATATAATGAACTGAAACGGATTATATAATCGACAAACGGGTTCTAAACATATAACCCCGTACACGAACTATTTACAACATATAAACTAGTAGAACAATAACCTAAACCGAGTTTTAACACAAAAGGTTTAAAAGAAAAAGGTTATTTGGTTTAGTGGTGAAATGGTGTGGTAAATAAGAAAAAACACGGGATTAGGTTCAACATGGTTAACTAGTGGATAATATATTGGTGCGGGAAACAGATAGAACGAAAAGAAAAGGCTAAATCAAAAGGGTATCCTAATTGCCTCAATCATGTTCGTACAATCTCACACGTATCTGGTCTAAACAAGTATACTAGTGACAAGTTCTAAACTGCACAAAACATCCGGCTCACTCGCAAGCATGTCAAAGAAATATAATATACTCTAAGGCTCAAACGCTCACGTAACCGGAGGGAAATGGGTGCAAGTGTACGAATATAACACGCTCGTATCTCATCTGTTTGTCGCGCCTCGAGTTGTCTTTATCAAAATTTAGTTAGGCTTGATGTTTATATGAGAATATATACATATATGTACTTTTAAAGGTTTTTTTTTTTTTTTTTTTAACATATATATATATATATATATATATATATATATATATATATATATATACAAGAGGACAAACAAGATTATAATCCCTCCCCACACTTGAACTTCACATTGACCCCAATGTGACAATAGAAAGCGTTTATTAATTAGCTATCTATAGTGGGAAAAAGGAGAATAATACTCCCCTGGTATCGAAGAAACGCCCGGGTATTTGGACGGCATGAGCCCCGATAACGGTGCTCGCCAGTTCCCTGCAACATGAACATTCTTGACAAAACAAACTCATCAAATACACCCATTCATCGTCACACTTATTCAATCAAACCAAACATTAATGAAAATTAAAATGCGGAAAAGTAAATAGTTCAAGTACAAAAAACAAAATAAATCCATGGGTGCTTGCACCCATATACAGTACCAACAGGAATAACATAAACAAAATAGTACCATCTTACCAGCAATTTCTCAATCCTCGTCATCATGGCGAGTCCCTGATGATCCCGCTGCATCACCACCTCGCCTCCGCTTGTCCCCCGGATGTCCCCACTGTGGGGGATTCCCAAAATGGTTTGGGAAACAAGCATGAAATTCAGAGACAAGGTAGTCTAGGGTCGCCCCTTGATGCTGTAGGGACTCGCCGTGCTGGTATAGAGTGTCGCGCGTTTCTGTTCGGAACGCGCCAAACTCATCATAGAAGCTTTGAGGATGCTGGTAGTAGTACTGCTGCTGGTGAGGCAGTAGAGGCTCCTGCGGTGGTGGCATGTGCTCATGTGGCCGCTGTGGCTGCTGTGGCTGCTCTGGCTGCTCTGGCTGCTGCTGGTCGGGAGGTGGCATGTGCACTGCTGGCAGCGGGTCCCAGATGGTATTATTTTTACCTTTTAGCCTTATTACCCCGCTTGCGTACTCGTGGACAATCCTCATGTGTCTGAGGACATCCATGTTCACCCACGAGTCTCCGGGAACTTTGGTCAGTCCCCTTCGCACATTCTTCAAAATGCCCATCCCCTTTGCGATTTTTGTCACGTACTCCCCCCCGTATATCATGCTCCCGGGTCTCATACCTGATGCTGTACTAAGAAAAGAAGCAACAAGTGCAGCAAGGTTAACTTGAACACCACTTACTAGAGCATATAGAAATAACAAATCAGGTGTGGGGCAGCCGGTTGAATCGTCCTTTTTGGCAGCAGCGGTCCCGCATAGGACCTTTTGAAAAACCCGCAGCAGTGGGTCAATGAGCTGGCTTGCTTTGGCACCTTGGGGGTTATACTGTTGCTCCCCCGTTAATTGTGCCCAAAAAGAGTCTCTCAGAACGTTGTCATTCGGGAATTTGTACATTAGTTCGTTGAAGCTCTCATCCTCAACTTCCTCGTCCGTGTAGATTCCTAAGTGGACACCAAGCTCAGCGACTGAGATGTCGCGCCACTCCCCGCACAGACGGAACTGTAATCCAAAGCGCCTACCGCTACTTTGGAAGTCCGGCTGGTCATATTTTCGCGGCCTCTGGTAGTGCAATGTGGAGAAGAACTCGAGGGTGAGTTCCTCATAAACTGGTTCCTCTATTAGGAGCAGGTTCTCCATATGCCCGTCCATCATTTCCCGGAATCTTTCTTCTTGGTTGAGCTCAGCTAATGTATCAAAGCAAATCCTTCTAGGCGTGGCGATAGAACGCCTGCGCCCCCACAGTTCTGTAAAGGTCTCTATGCACCCGCGTTCTCGCGGGTCCGCGGGATTAAACTGAAGGAAACGGTGCACCATCTGCATTAAAATGCTAAAATATGTCAGTTATAATCGAAGGAATAAGACCCGGACCCAAAACACGCGAAACAAAAAAGTAGAAAATCACATCAGACAGTTCGAGCGGCCGCTCGGCCTCTTGGAGCGGCCGCTCGAAGGGGCCTGCGCGCCAAATTTCGCTCTGCAGCCCTGTTTTTCGATCCTGTGCATTGGCGTTTGCCCGGTTTCCAGTGTTTTAGCCAAATGCACTCCACAAGCGGCCATTCAAGCACTTGATTTTTGAAAAATTATTAATTTTGGCGCTTGAATGGCCGAACTTGCGCAATTATGAAGTTTGTAAAGTGAATTTGGGATTTTAACACCTACGCGCCTTCACTTTGCAAATCACCTTAACTTTAAGTCATTTAGCGCAAGGTGTTAAAAGCCCAAACATTTATGGCATAATCATCGAATTTGGGGCGCGTTTGTTTAGTTATGAAGAATGCCCCAAAACTCATGAATATCCCAACTTTAAACTACAATCTAATAACTAGAATCCTTAAAATTTGGGGATTTGTTAAACATTATGAAGAATCCCCAAAAATTAAGAAAACAATACAATTATATAACCTAAACATGATGAATTTGGGGATTGATTGAACAATTATGAAAGGTCCCCAAAATTCAACAACAATCCTAACTACATTAACATATATACTAGCATACAATCCTATAATGAAATTAATTTACAAACATACTAAACTATACCAAACAAGAGGTTACAAAATCATTCAAATCCTTAAAAAAATTCGGACCTTATTTAAACCTTATGAAGAAAACCCAAAAACTCAAAGATTTGAACAATAATCAACCACTAATCTACATTATCCAAGCAAACAATCCATTCAAGAACATTAGGGTTTGTTAAACATTATGGAAGAACCCTAAAAATTCTGAAAAAGATTAAAGAAACTAAACTATTTTACACTAGAACAAGAGAAATTACAAGAAAACTAGAGATTCATACCTTGTTCTTGAAGATTGGAAGGTGGAATTGAAGGGTTTGGTTGGTGTTCTTGAGAGCAAAGTGAACAAAATGGTAGGTTATTATGAATGAGCGGCCGCTTAAGATGATGTAGGGTTTTAATTTTTCAGTTTTTAGGTGAAATACCCCTTTTGCCCTTGCAGTTTTTCGTCCAGAAGGTTTCGCGCGACCGCTCGGCCCCTTCGCGCGGCCGCTCGGTTTTTTTTTTTTTTATTTTTTTTTTTATATAACAGCTGGGTGTTTGGAGCGGGCCGCTCGGAATATCCGAGCGGCCGCTCGAAGCTACTGATGTGCATTTTTCCTGCACTTTTCACCCAAACATACCTGCACTTATCCGTTTTTGACCCGAACAACCAACATACCTGTTTTTAGACGCTTTCAAGCATAATACCATGGGTTTGAAGCGACTATCCACACAATCACAAGGCGCGAATCAAACCTGCAAAGACTAAAAACAAACTACAACAACAAGTTAAAATTAAACAACTTAACTACAAATTAAACTACACTATGAACATATATACAATTTGGCGCGCCCATACACGCCGTGCTATATTTATTAACGAGTCGCTAGCTAGACTCACTTCCCCACACTTTATGAGGCGTGTGGGGCGTAGAGATCGATTTCATCTACGGTTTGGTCAACCGGTCCTTCAACATAGACTTTTAGGCGATGACCGTTGACTTTGAAAGTCAAACCCACAGAATCTGCGATTGCGACAGCACCGTATGGATATATTTCCTTAACAGTGTACGGTCCTGTCCAGCGGGATTTCAACTTTCCAGGAAAGAGGCGCAGGCGAGAATTATAAAGCAAAACTAAATCGCCTACCTGAAAATCTTTCTGGCTTTTCAGGCGACTGTCGTGCAGTCTCTTTGTGCGCTCTTTATATAATATCGAGCTCTCATAGGCCTGCTGCCTAAGCTCCTCCAGCTCGTGAATCTGTAAGAAACGGGTCTCACCGCCGGTCTTGAGATCCAAATTCGCCGTTTTAAGAGCCCAGAATGCCCTATGTTCCAACTCGACAGGGAGATGACACGCTTTGCCATAGACTAGCCGAAAGGGGGTCGTCCCAATAGGCGTCTTGTAGGCAGTTCGAAAGGCCCACAGCGCGTCATCAAGCTTGTCAGCCCAATCCTTGCGGTTTTGATTAACCGACCGCTCAAGGATCCGCTTCAATCCACGGTTCGTGACCTCCACCTGTCCACTTGTCTGTGGATGATACGGGGTGGATAACCTGTGCTGGACGCCATAACGTGCTAACGCGCGATCAAGCTGCGCATTGCAGAAATGCGTGCCACGGTCACTAATTAGTGCCTTCGGGGCACCAAACCGAGAGAACAAGCCTCTAACAAACCTCACTACTACTCGGGCATCATTTGTGGGTAAGGCTTGCGCCTCCACCCACTTTGACACATAGTCAACCGCCACGAGTATGTATTTATTACCCCGTGAGGAGGGGAATGGTCCCATGAAGTCTATGCCCCAAATGTCAAAGACCTCACAGACTTGGATGGGATTTTGCGGCATTTGGTCGCGTGCTGATATGTTCGTCGCCCTCTGGCACGAATCACATGCACCGACCAGTATCTGAGCGTCACGGAAAAGTGTGGGCCAATAAAACCCGGAGTCTAACACTTTTTTGGCAGTGTAATTCGCTCCGTGGTGACCTCCGGTAGGCCCCTCGTGACAGTCGCGCAAGATCTGCGCCGCCTCAACCCCGAACACGCAACGGCGAATCAGCTGATCCGCCCCGACCCGGAACAAAAATGGGTCATCCCAGAAGTAATGCTTTAGGTCCGCGAAGAACTTCCTCTTTTGCTGGTGCGACAATCCTTTGATGAGGATCCCGCACGCGAGGTAGTTCGCAAAATCCGCGAACCATGGTGATACATCTTCCACCGACTCAACGCTCATCAAGAACTCGTGGGGAAAGTTGTCATTAATGGTATCCCACGCGCAGTTCTCGGCATCATCATGCTCGAGCCTGGACAGATGATCAGCAGCGACATTCAGGGCACCCTTCTTGTCCTGAATCTCTATATCGAACTCCTGCAGCAACAGGATCCACCTAATCAGGCGCGGTTTCGCGTCCTGTTTGCTAAAAAGGTATCGGATCGCTGCATGGTCCATATAGACAATGGTCTTCGACAGCACCAGATATGATCTAAACTTGTCGAATGCAAATACTACAGCAAGAAGCTCTTTTTCAGTCGTGGTGTAATGCTCCTGAGCATCATGTAGAGTCTTACTCGCGTAGTAGATCGGGTGGAAGTGCTTGTCCTTCCGCTGTCCCAAGACCACCCCTATAGCGAAGTCACTCGCGTCGCACATAATCTCGAATGGCAGCTCCCAGTCGGGTGCTACCAATATAGGGGCCTCAACAAGCAAACGCTTCAGAAGGCCAAATGCCTTCACACACTCTGCACCAAACACAAACGGTGCATCCTTTTCCAACAAACGGGTCATCGGTCGGGCGATCTTTGAAAAGTCTTTGATAAATCGCCTGTAAAATCCCGCATGACCCAAAAAGCTGCGGATCGCTCTGACAGAGGAGGGTGGAGGGAGCCTAGAAATGATATCTACCTTGGCAGGATCAACCTCCAACCCACTTTGGGAGACCTTATGCCCCAGGACTATTCCTTCCTTCACCATGAAGTGGCATTTCTCCCAGTTTAGCACAAGACTGGTCTCCTCACACCTCTGAAGCATCCGCTCCAGGTTCCCCAGACACTGATCGAACGAACTCCCAAAAACGGAAAAATCATCCATGAACACCTCCATGGAGTCCTCGATCATGTCATGAAAAATGGCAACCATGCAACGCTGGAAGGTCGCCGGCGCATTGCACAGCCCAAATGGCATACGCCTGTAGGCGAATGTGCCAAAAGGGCATGTGAAGGTCGTCTTATCCTGGTCCACAGGATCGATAGGGATCTGAAAGTATCCAGAGAAACCATCAAGGAAACAGTAGTATAACTTCCCCGACAGTCGTTCCAACATCTGATCGATGAATGGAAGCGGGAAGTGATCCTTGCGGGTGGCGTCATTGAGCTTGCGATAGTCAATGCAAACTCTCCACCCCGTGACGGTCCTCGTAGGAATTAACTCATTCCTATCATTTGTGACCACCGTCATGCCACCCTTCTTGGGCACGATGTGCACAGGACTAACCCAAACAGAATCCGAGATGGGATATATCAATCCAGCATCAAGCAGTTTAATTACCTCGGATTTAACAACATCTTGCATGTTCGGGTTCAGACGCCTCTGGTGCTGCGCACAAGGCTTGTAGACATCCTCCATCAAGATTTTATGAGTACAGAAAGAGGGATTAATCCCCTTGATGTCTACGATCTTCCAGGCAATTGCCCGTTTATGAAGTTTTAAAACCCTCAACAACTCGCTCTTTTCTTCCACAGTCAATGAAGACGATATGATCACCGGTAGACGCCCCTCCTCATCCAGAAATGCATACTCGAGATGCGGCGGGAGCTCCTTCAGCTCTAGAGACGGTGGATCCTCAACAGACGGCTTCGCCTTCTCATCTTCCTCTCGCTCAATTTCCACAAAACGCTCCGGACTTTGGGAACCATCATCACCGATCTGATAGACCGGCTGCTCATCTATATGGCCCTCCTGCATAATGCCATCTAGGCTCCCACACAACAGATGTGTGTCCGAAACATCTCTCTCCCAAGCACCTCTGACATGAGAGCTGACACACCGGTCTACTATATCAAGATAGTATAGTGTATCGTCTTGGCTCTCAGGATGGCACATCGACCTCTGAATGTCAAAAGTCACGTGCTCATCATTGACTCGGAGTGTGATCTGACCCGCAGCCACGTCAACAATCGTCCTTGCCGTGTTAAGGAAAGGACGTCCGAGAATCAAAGGGACTTTAGAGTCCTCATCCATATCTAGGATGACAAAGTCCACAGGGAAAACGAATTTGTCAATCTTGACAAGCATATTTTCTACAAACCCCCGTGGATACTTGATCGAACGATCAGCGAGGCGAATACTCATCCTGGTGGGTGAAGGTTCACCCAGATCCAACTTCTCGAAAACCTTATAAGGCATAAGGTTTATGCTGGCCCCCAAGTCTGCGAGTGCATTACTGACAGTCATATCACCTATCAGACAAGGGATGGTAAAGCTACCAGGATCGCCCATTTTCGTGGGCAGTCTATTCTGCAGAATTGCAGAGCAGTTCTCGTTCAACAGAACGCAGGACAGGTCCTCAAGTTTTTGTTTATTTGTGAGGATGTCCTTCAAGAATTTGGCATACTTAGGCATCTGTGCTAAGGCCTCAACAAACGGGATGTTTATATGTAGCTGCTTGAACAGCTCGAGAAATTTCCCGTATTGCGCCTCGTCTTTCTGCTTCCTAAGTCTACCAGGATATGGAACAGGAGGAGTGTAGTCTGTGACTGGCTTCGGTAGCTGTGCTGTACTTGCTGGGACTCGCCTAGCGTGCACCTCGTCCGAAGACTCAGTCTGGACCGTCCCAGTGATCGGTGGTGAGCCCGATGTGTCTGGTCCCGTGGTTTTACCACTCCTCGTCATAATGGCATTAACATGCCCTCTTGGGTTCGGCTCAGTGTTGCCTGGGAGACCACCCTGCTGTCTCTCAGACATCATCTTTGCCATCTGGCCAACCTGGTTCTCTATGGCCTGCATCGACGCCTTTTGGCCCCTCATTTCTCCCTCATAATTCGTGAAGCGCTCCTCATGCTGCTGGTAGCGCTGCTCAGCGATCTGATTGGAATTAGAGGTGTTGGTAAGGAGCTGAGACATCATCTCCTCCAGCTTAGACATACCATGAGGGGCGTGCTGCTGGGAGCTGCTCCCGGCGCCCTGGTTCTGGTATTGGTTCGGTCTCTGCTGGGACGATTGACCACGACCCTGGTATGGCTGTTGGTTGGACTGGTAGGACTGTTGGTTGGACTGGTAGGGTTGTTGGGACTGGTAGGACTGTTGTGGTGCGGCGGCTCTCTGCTGGAATCCGAGAGGGTTCTGATTGGAAGTACCAGATCTCCACCCGAAGTTCGGGTGATTTCTCCAACCCGGATTATAAGTGTTGCTGTAAGGGTTATTCTGGGGTCTCGTTTGATTACCCATGTAGTCCACTTCCTCGTGGCCTGTATACATCACCCCCTGAGCACACGAGCCAGGCTCGTGAGATACCCCGCACTCCACACACAAACAATCGGACTGCGCTACATGTTGCTGAGAGTTATCGAATCTCGTAGCCAGAGCCGCTATCTGTGCCGAAATCGCCGTATAGTTATCCACGGCATGCACACCAGCCTTGGCAGATGAAGACCTAGATCTATCATTCTGCCGGGATTTAGATTTTAGGGACGCCTTCTCAATAATGCTCCACGCTTCCCTAGGAGACTTTGTTCCGATGTCTCCCCCAGCGTATACATCAAGGCGTTCCTGAGACGCATACCCGAGTCCCTGATAAAAAGTTTGCACCAAATGCCTTTTCGAAAGCTCATGGTGCGGGCAACTCAAGAGTAGGTCTTTAAACCTTTCCCAGGCTGTGTATAATGATTCATCGTCATCCTGACGAAATGTCATTATGCGATTCCTCAGTTTTTGTGTCTTTTCAGGAGGAAAATACTGCTGCATGAATTGTTGTGACAACTCTGCCCAAGTCGTGATCGACCCTGCGGGTTGTGACAGAAGCCAAGTCCGGGCTTTGTCCCGCAGTGAGAATGGGAAGAGTCGGAGACGGATAGCATCATCAGAGATGCCCGTCATCTTAAAGGTGGCTAAAACCTCTAGGAATGCAGCAATATGTCGGCCTGGATCCTCGTGCTCCAGTCCACCGAATTGCACCGAGTTTTGTATCATATTCACGATACTAGATTTGATCTCGAAATGGTCCGCCAAAATAGCCGGACGGACAATACTCGGCGCGAGTCCATCTCCTCCTGGACGACCACTATCATTCAGCGGAATGTCGTCATCCGCCATGATAATGTCGCTGTGGGCGTCCGACCCGTTGTCGTCGGCCAGATCGTGCCTAGCCTCCTCAATTGGGACCTCAACAATAGGAGCAGCAATAAGAATATCAGAAACAAGACGCAATTTATGAAGTCTAATCCGCTCGCTTCTCCTCAGGCGCCTTAGCTCCTCGTCAGAAAGATCACCAGAAGACCCAGGGTTTGTGGACATCAACCTGCATGTAAGAATGATACAGTTGCAACAGGCGAATATATGACAAACCCAAAAAGGCGATAAAAGACAGAAAAATAAATAAATGAAATAAAGAATCAATAAATTCATGCGATAATAACGGAAAGCAAATATATTCAAGCAAATCAAATATAAACAAATAGAATCAATAAAATGAACAGAAATAAGCAGACTAAGCCTAAAACTATACCAAGAATGAAATTAATAATTAGTCCAAATACGAACAAATAAATCTAATTAATCAAATAGCGAACAAATCAAATTCATAGACAAACCAATTAATCCAATATTCAACAAATTAAATCTATCAACATCCTAATGAACGAAAAATCAAATCAAACAATCCTATAAGCAGATAAATGAACGAATCTATATGCAACCTATAAACCAATCTAAAATTAATCCAATATATCAACAGACAGATAAATCTAATAAAAATTCAAATAATCACATATGCAAATTAATGAATGTAATAACGAATCAAAGAAGTATAAACAAGTATTCACAAGCATGTACACTGATAAAAAGTTGACTCGGTTCGTTCCTAAAGCTCGTCGCGTCCCCGGCAACGGCGCCAAAAACTTGACGTGTGCGTAACTATACATATTTTACAATGGATTTTAACACACGTTTTGCTTTAATATTTATAAAAATGGTTTAGACCTTAATATTAAAACACACACAATAGGGCAAGTGTACCCTGTCATATATGTAGTAACGTACAGATAAGAACCAGATATCGATCCATGGACGCGCGCGGAGCAATTGTACTAAAACTCTGTCCCCGATTTACCAGTAGGAAAAGATAAGTTTGAGTTTTGTTTAAGACTAAATTAATTCTAAAACATGTAAATAACTTAACTACGACTCCAAATAGAAAATATAACTATATAAGCTGTAATACGCCAATCCTAGCATGTCATCTATATAAGAAATAAAGGCGTGATCAACATTCCCATTTTCCGACAGTTAGTGTCCCTTTCGGGCATCCTAACATGACAACTATATGGAAAGCTAACGCGAATACACACGTTAGCCACCTCAAGTCGTTTATTAGCGCGCAGCTGATATGATCTCATGAGAATCTTTAAAGAAGGGTTAGTATCACCTTTCGGGAGTCCTCAACCGCACTAGCAAAGGAAAGCAATATCGAATACACAATACGACCACCGAGACTAGCATAAAGTAGAGCATTTCACAACCTATTCCATTTTACTAACTTTGAACACAAATCTACTAAGATCGCTATTTCTACCAAAATAACTAGCAAAGATCATTAACCGCGTCAAAGATTAGTAACAACACCATTAAGCTTTTTAAACTCTTTTACGTGCCGGTAAACATTAACCGTGTCAAAGATTAATGACAACACCATTAAGCTTTTTAAACTCTTTTACGTGCCGGTAAACATTTATAATCATTATCCGAGTGACTTTAACCAAACCAATACCCGGTTACAGTTTCATGGTGTAAACTTTATTAACAAGTTAACTAGTTTACTACCGGACGATTAAACGGACGGTTTTCTCAACAAGTAATCCGCCTAACACATTCGATAATCGTCAAAGTCATCCAAACACAACTACAAATCTATCAACAACGAAACAAGGTTGCATTATGATCATCAAGATTCAAACATGAAAAACGCCAAATTTATACAAAACTTGATTTCACGCAAATGATTGTTTTAACTACTAACTACTACTAATGTTCTTGCCCGTAGGCGTACGATTAACTAAAATAACATCAATGTAGCAAACAAAATCAGATTTGGATCTAAGAAAGCTTAAAGGATCAAACCATAAGATTGCTAAAGAGATGGATTGGATGATGAAGGATGGAACGGATGGATTCCCGAGCTTGTTCCACGCCTATGCAGCACTTCGTTAGCCCTGAAAATCGCCAGAAATCGCCCCCCAAAGATCCAATCTTGATCAGTGAGCTGAAATGGGGATTTTATAGCAGAGCAGAGATCTCGAGCGGCCGCGCGAAGCCTTGGAGCGGCCGCTCGCTTTATCACCAAGTGGACCAATTGCTGCAGACGTGACGTAGGCCTTCTGGAAGGTCCCCAGAAATATCTGGGAGGGGCGCGCGGCCGCGCGAAGGCTTGGAGCGGCCGCTCGAAGGGCCTGATGGCCCGTTTTCGCGCCGAACTCTTCGTTTTTTCCTTCCTTGTGTTTCCGGGACATCGTTTAAGACCTGAAATCGTAAAGATACCCAAATAAGTACCAATTCCTATGTATGAGGTCAAAAACGTATGAAAAAGGGAGTTAAACGGGGACTTTTATATGTGTAATTTAACGTATATCAAACACCCACTTACATCCTACGGCTTTTGCACCGCTAGGTAATTCAACCAAATCCCAAACATCGTTTTTCTTCATGGATTCAAGCTCGTCAGTCATGGCTTTAGTCCATTCAGAAGACTGATCACTGCTAATGGCTTCTTTATAAGAGTTAGGATAAGTAAGCTTTCAAGTATCCATATCTGCTTTAGTAAGGAAGGTAACATAATCATCAAAATTAGTAGGCCGTCTAGACCTTGATGACCTTCGAAGCGGGTTTTCAGGTTCAGCATTGTCATGGTGATGATTGTCTGATGGGTCTTCATTAGCTGGTTCGTGAAGATCTGGCTGAGAAGGGGTTGGTGCAGTGACGTTAAGGATAGAATTGGCATTGGGTACAAGAGGAATCATTGGAGTTGTTGTAAGCGACAAATCTGTCTCCCCCGCATCTTGTATTTCTTGCAATTCTTCATAAGGATTTACATTACTCCCACTGACCTTGAAATCCTCTAGAAATGCGGCACGCTTAGTTTCCACAATACGAGTGACATGGGAAGGACAATAGAATCTATAACCCTTAGAGTTCTCGGGATATCTGATAAAGAAACAACTGACGGTCTTCATGTCAAGTTTACGTAAGAAAGGGTTATATAACTTAGCTTCGGCAAGACAGCCCCATACTTTCATATATCTAACACTCGGTTTCCTACCTGTCCAAAGTTCGTAAGGAGTTTTGGGGACAGACTTCGTAGGAACTCTATTGAGTATATGAACGGCTGCTTTTAAGGCCTCAGTCCAGAGGAACAAAGGTAAACCTGAGTTGGCTAACATGCTGCGCACCATGTCCATAAGGGTTCTGTTTCTTCGCTCAGCTACACCATTCTGCTGAGGAGTACCAGGCATGGTGTATTGGTTCACAATCCCCTGGCTCTTACAAAACTCATAAAATGAGCCAGGGGCTTGACCCACATCAGTATGTCTACCATAATATTCACCTCCTCTGTCTGATCTAACAACTTTTTTATCTGATGATTTAATTGCTTTTCAACTTCAGCTTTATAATCTTTAAAAGTTGTTAGTGATTCAGACTTTTCCTTAATGAGATACAAGTGCATATAACGAGAATAATCATCAATAAAAGTGATAAATGAAGTATGTCCAGTTATGCCAGCAACGTTATAAGGGCCACTAATGTCAGTATGAATGAGTTCTAAAAATTAGAGCTCCTAGTGGCACCTTTCTTATTTGCCGACGTCATCTTGCCCTTAAGGCATTTAACACATGTTCCAAAATCATTGAAATCAAGAGAGGGTAATACCCCATCCTTCACGAGTCTGGTTAACCTTTCTCGTGATATGTGGCCTAAATGCTGATGCCACAACATGGATGAAGTTTCTAAGTCTCTCTTGCGTTTCTTCTTTGTTAGTGTTAGGACAAAAAGGATTGGTGAAACCACTTTTGCAAACCTTAGTCTAATTCACTTCTGTCAAAATTTTCTAAGTATAGAACTGCTGAAGAAGAAAGATCAAACTGCTGAAGAAGAGATTCCACAAGTACTGAAGAAGAAAAGTCATCAGAAGTTCTGAAGTTCAAACCAGACATTTCTACTGAAGAACTACTGAAGACAAACTACTCATCAGTAGTTTGTCATTCATCAGTAATTATGAGAAGATCTTTTCCACCGCCTTTGTATCAGTAGTTTATTAGTTTAGTATTACTTTTACTTTATGTACAAGTTCTAATGCTGCAACTTGTTGCAACTTGTTTCTGAACTTGCTTTTTGGCAAGGTTCATGTATTTGTAAAGTCTATAAATAGAAGGGTTCATCCCTCTGTTTTAGATATTGATTTTAATACAGAAATCCTTCAACACATATTATTGTTATTTCCATTTCATATTTATTGAGAATCTGTCTAAGTGTTTCATTCTCATTCAATACTTAGATTCTCAATAAATACTTATCATTTATTAGTTTTTCAATCCAGGGGGAGTTATAACTCCTGCTGATAAGTGTAGCTTTAAACTCATAACATTCCGCTGTGCTATCACTGATCAAGAACTTGCTAAACACCTAAGTGTTCACTAGCAAGTTCATACAAAAGAGCAATACTGATCCAACAATTGGTATCAGAGCACTGGTTTATCTGATCACATATCAATCTAACACATTGAGAATCAGACACAGGCTCTTATTGATATTCAATAAAGGATTATAAGCTCACTTTTATCAACATCCATCACTTTAAGAGATATTTGACAAATCAATACTCTTTAAAATGGATCCTCATAATACTGGTTCTGCCAATAAACCTGCTATGCTAGTAAGAAATGAATATAACATCTGGCAAAGGAGAATGACACATACCTTATCACAGACCAACACAGGTTGCTGGAAATCTGTGATATATGGTCCTCATAAACCAGTAAATATTAATCTTGAAACTAAAGAAGAGATTCCAAAAGACCCAAAAGACTATACTGATGATGATTTCCTAAAACTTGAGCTTGATGCAAAAGCTTTCTCTATGTTGGCAATGGCACTCCCAAATGAAATCTACTCTGGCCTATTACATTGTGATAGTGCCAAAGAGCTTTGGGACTGCCTCAAAGAACAGTTTGGAGGAACTGAAGAGGTGATTGCCAACACCAGAGAAATCCTGGCTCAACAATATGAAACTTTTGCTCACATTAATGGGGAAACTTTAACACAACAATTTGAAAGATTCTCCTTATTAATGTCTGAGCTAAAACTAAACGGTCAGACCTACACAACTGTATCTATGCTTCATAGATTTTTAAGGTCTTTACCTGAAAAATGGGAAACATACTCTATAGTCTTAAGATCCTCACCAGACTTTAGCTCCCTCACTCTTACAAAACTTCATGGGAGATTACTTACTTTTGAAAGAGAAATTGATCAAAAGAAAAAGTTACAAAGTTCTGGCAAAACTGCTGATGACTATCTACCAGGTAGTACAACACTATTGGGACAAGACTCACCAACTTGTTCAAATAGTTTTGGATCTTTTGACCATATTGACATAACTGCTGGGATCTCATCTGAAAGATCATTCCCAGGTTATGACAATAATGATTTTGGTCAAACTGCTGATAACATGTGTTTTATCATGGATGATTTAAATAATTTCAGCAGTGATGACCTAGAAGAAATGGATATTTTGCACCAACTGGCCATGTTAAGTTTAAAAACAAATAAATTTTACAAAAGGTCAGGAAGGAAGTTTCCAGGACTTAACAGTTCAACAAAAATTGGTTTTGACAAATCTAAACTTAGATGTCACAAGTGTCAAAAGTTGGGACACTTTGCTAGAGAGTGTAGAAGCTCTGGCTTTAACCAATCTCAGTCTGGAAACAATTTTAACCCCAATTATAACAGGAATAATGGAACACAAGGGAGTGCACATTTTGTACAGGCACAAGCTCCACAACACCAATATGTGCCACAAGTACAATATGTACAGATGCCTGCTCAACAGATGCAGAGCCAACAATCAATCCCTCCCTTTCCAGCTGCTCAACAACCTCCACAGCCTCAGCAACCCTCTCAAAAAAGTTTATTTACTTCAAGTTATGTTGACTGGAGCAGTCTTCCTTTTGACACCACAGAGTGTAATCCTGATGCAGACAACAAGATGTTTGACATCAACTGGGGAGAGCCTGACAATGGCAGAAAGAAATTTGCCTTAATGGCATTTGAGGCATGCACCTCAAAATCTGCCTTGTCACAGGTATCAAAATAATCTTTGACAAAACTGTGTTCAAATTCTTGCAAAGAATCTTTTGCTCTCATAAGAGAGACTAATGTGCACTTACAAGGAAAAACAAATGACTCTGAGAGGAAATTCACTCAGATGAAATGTGATTTAGAAAGAAAACTTTCTGCAAAAACAAAAGAAGTTTCTAAATTAACTAACACTGCTATTGAAACCCAAGCACAAATTAAAATCATGATAAATGACCTAGGAAATGTCAGACAAGAGCTTGCAGACACCAAGGTCACATGTGAAAAATGGGTTGAATCTTGTAAGGGGTACCAATTATTGCTAAACAAACAAAGTGCTTCAAATGTTAGGTTTGGCATAGGGTACAATCACACTGAAACACCAACAGATTTTTCTCCCAAAACTACTGAAGATGGGAGAAAAATTGTTTCAGGTGAAACTTCTGAAGAGGAAGAATGCACATCTTTCCATGAGAACTTTCTAAAAACTCACAAAGAAAGTTCTTTAGAAATACTGAATAATTCTGACTTTAAGCCATCAGTAGTTTCAACTACATCAGGAGTTGAGAACCTGAAAACTACTAATGACCTAAAACCAATCAAAACAGTCAGAAACTTGTCTTTGAAAGAAAAGACAAAAGAATGTGAAATCTGTGGTCTGTTCAACCACAAAATAGAATTTTGCAGATATAGAAAAGGTATTCAGTTCAACAAGAAAAATCAACAACTGGTTGTGGGAAAACAAATCAAAAATGATTTTGTAAAAACTTTTTCTCCCAAGAAACAACAACCAGTAAACACCTTTTCTCAGAAAAAGACAAAATCTCAACAAAGATCTTTTTCTCAAAATTCTCTTTCAGTAGTTAGACCTGAATCATCAGCAGTTTCACAAACTGCTGAGATTAAAGATCTTATAAACTTGGTACAACTACTGATGACCAAAGTTGATGGTGGTCCTCAAAAGGATACCACCATTGTTCTTAATGAAAAATCCATTGCCAAAAGGACATGAATTTCTCAACTTGGTCAAGAACAAACTGTAAATGTTCTCAAGAGCAAACCCAAAGCCAAACTGGCTTGGGTTCCTAAATCTAACTAATTTGCTATCTTGTGCAGAGAGTTTCCAGAGGCTTAAATAGCATTTGGTATGTAGACAGTGGAGGCTCAATGCACATGACAGGATGCAGATACCTGATAAACAATTTTATCAGTCAAAGAGATGGATCTGTATCCTTTGGGAACAATGCTAAGGGATATGTGCTAGGACATGGCAATGTCTCCTCTGGCAAAATACAGTTTGACAAGGTCAATCTGGTTGAAAACCTTGAGTACAACTTGCTGAGTGTGTCACAAATGTGTGATAAAAGATATTCTTCTTTTTTCACAAAGACAACATGCAAGATCATATCACCAGAAGGCCAGAAGTTGATAGAGAAGATCATTGAAGATCACACTTTGTTAATAGCCAAAAGATGTGGCAATGTCTATGCAGTGGACATTGAAAAAGACAAAGTACTGAACAACACTGCCTGTTTCTTCTCAAAGGCATCAACTTCAGAAACTGATCTCTGGCACAGGAGACTTGGCCATGTGAACTTTAAAACCATAAATAAAGTCACAAAAATGGGCTTGGTCAGAGGTCTACCCTTAAAAGTATACCAGTGTCAAGAACACTGTGTATCCTGTTTAAAGGGAAAACAGCATAAGTCCTCCTATAAGTCTATTGAAGAATAAAAAGAAACTGCATATCTTCAACTACTCCATATGGACTTATTTGGGCCTGTAAAAATCATGAGCCTTGGTAAGAAGAAGTACTGCTTAGTCATCATTGATGACTACTCAAGATTTACATGGGTATTCTTCTTATTTTCCAAGGATGAGGCTGCTGAAATCATCAAGTTCTTCATTCTACAAGTAGAGAAGCAATACTCTCTACCTGTCAAAACCATTAGAAGTGATAATGGGACAGAGTTCAGGAACAAAACTCTGGATGAATTCTGTTTGTCTAAAGGGATTATTAGACAATTCAGTGTTCCCATAACTCCTGAACAAAATGGTGTGGTAGAAAGGAAGAACAGAACTTTAATAGAAGGAGCAAGAACAATGTTAGCTGATTCTGGCCTACCATTATACTTTTGGGCAGAAGCAGTTAACACATCATGTTATGTTCAAAATAGAGTTCTTATTGTCAAGAGACATTCAAAGACTGCCTATGAAGTTCTTCATGGCATGAAGCCCTTATCTCCTTTTTCAGGGCTTTTGGGTGTCAATGTTTCATCTTGAACATTAAGGAATCTATTTCAAAGTTTGCTGCCAAAGTTGATTCAGGTTACTTTATTGGTTATTCTTCAACTAGAAAAGCCTACAAGGTTTTTAACTCAAGAACCAGGATAGTAGAAGAAACACCGAATGTCAAGTTCAATGAGTCAAAACACACTCTCATTCCAGCACATCCTGCTGAACTTTTTGACCTTGACAGCTTCCATTTTGGACCTGAAAAGACTGTCACTTCATCCAAACCTACTTATTATGGTGATCAAAGGTTTGAAGATGAGGATCCAGCACCATGGACTCCTCAAAGAGTCATTAAGTCAACTTCAAAACCATCAGAAGTTTCACAAACTTCTGATTCAACAAATACTGAGGAACAAACTCAAACATCTGCTTCAGCACCTGCAACTACTGAAGACACTGAAACTGCTGAACAAGATATAATAGACCTCAGTAGTTTGTTTGAAGAACATGAGCCACCAACACCTGTCAGTGGTTTACAACAACTGATCGAACACAAAGACCATCCACTTGATCAAATCATGGGTGATATTGCATCAGGTGTTCTTACAAGAAACCAGCTTTCCAACTTTTGTCTCTTCTCAGCATTTATTTCACAGTTGGAACCAAAGAAGTACCAGGAAGCCCTCAAAGACAATAATTGGGTGCAGGCAATGCAAGATGAATTGCTTCAATTCAACAAGCAACAGGTTTGGGAAATTTGTCCCTTACCACCAAACAAGCAACCAATTGGCACAAGATGGGTTTTCAGGAACAAACAAGATGAAGCTGATATTATAATAAAGAACAAGGCAAGACTGGTAGTACAAGGTTACTCTCAAGAAGAAGGAATTGACTATGATGAAACCTTTGCTCCAGTTGCAAGGCTTGAAGCCATCAGGTTATTTCTGGCCTATGCCATTTCCAACAAAATAAAAGTTTATCAAATGGATGTTAAGAGTGCATTTTTGTATGGAAAGATAAAAGAGGAAGTGTATGTTTGTCAGCCACCTGGGTTTGAGGATCCTTCTCATCCTGAGTGGGTGTACAAACTAGACAAAGCTCTTTATGGGCTCAAACAGGCTCCAAGAGCCTGGTATGACACACTTTCAACCTTTTTACTCAAAAATAACTTCACAAGAGGTGCCATTGATAAAACTCGTTTCATAAAACATGTTGGAAATCATGTCTTACTTGTTCAAATATATGTTGATGATATCATTTTTGGTTCAACAAACACAAAATTGTGTGATGAATTTAAGAAACTCATGCAATCAAAATTTGAGATGAGTACAATGGGAGAACTGCAGTACTTTCTGGGACTGCAGATTAAACAACAATCAAATGGAACTTTTATACATCAATCAAAATATGTTAAAGAATTATTAAACAAATTTGCTTTACAAGACTGTAAATCATGTTCCACTCCCATGACACCAACCACACAAGTTGAACCAGATGATCAAGGAAAACAAGTTGATCAAACCATGTATAGATGTATGATAGGTTCCCTTTTATATCTAACTGCTTATAGACCAGATATTATGTTTTCAACATGTGTCTATGCTAGATATCAATCAGCTCCTAGGGAATCACACCTCATTGCAGTCAAAAGAATCTTCAGATATCTGAAAGGAACTCCAACTCTTGGAATTTCGTATCCTGCTTCAAGCAATACCAAGTTATCAGCTTTTTTAGATAGTGACTATGCAGGGTGTAAAATGTCAAGAAAATCAACATCTGGTGGTTGTCAATTCTTGGGAAACTGTCTAGTGTCCTGGCAATCAAAGAAACAAACATCTGCTGCAACTTCAACTGCTGAAGCTGAATACATTGCAGCTGCAAGTTGTACATCACAGATACAATGGCTCCAATATCAACTACTTGATTATGGAATCAAAGAAACCAAGACACCATTGCTTGTAGACAGCAAATCTGCCATTAGCATCATTCAAAATCCTGTTCAGTTTTCAAAGACTAAACACATTGAAATCAGTTATCATTTCATAAGAGATTGCTATGAAAAAGGCAAGATTGAAGTGAAACATGTAGCAACAGCTAATCAAATAGCTGACATATTCACTAAACCCCTTGACACATCAACATTTCAGAAGTTAGTATCCATGCTAGGGATGCTAAATTTGTAAGTGTTTCTCTTTACTTTTCTGCACAATTTTTTTATTTTTCACTTACATCTGTTTTCAAAAATTGAAAAACCTCTGAAAAACAAACAAGAGAGAAACTACTGATGAACAAAACATCAGTATGGGGATATTTTCTAAAAAGTGATTGACTTCTGATAAAACAACCTTCAGAAGTTATGAATAAAGTATTTATAAAGTATTTCTCATCAGCTGTTCAAAACTACTGAAGAGAAAGTGGGAACTACTGATAAAAATAATTCTTCATCAGCAGTTTAGTCAAAAAGGGAAATCAGACTTTTCCCACATCAGAAGTTTGACCTAGGCGGTTTAAAACTTCTGATAAATACCTTTTTCAACACTTATCCATTCAAAACAAAAATTCCCTCATTCTCTCTCAAGAAAGCTCTCAAACCCTGAACCTGCAAAAACACTGTTCGATTCATACACACACAAACCACATGGCTTTAGTTCTTAAACAGAGACATAATCTCAGAGCCTACTTAGAAAAACAAGAAGGCTGGTCCCAATACGATGAGATCATTGATCTCGTCGTCAAATCCCAATATTTCACCGCTCTCACAATAGACCCACCAATACATCCTGAAACTCTCAATGAGTTATGGGCTAACGCTGAGACAGTGATGGTGGACGATGAGGTTATCTCTCTCAACTCAACAATTAAAGGGAGGCAAATGGCCATCACACCGGCCACACTTGCAAACAGACTGGGGTTGAATGATGTGAATGCCCCTGAAAAGTTTGAAAACTCTGCAATCCACCTAACCATGACTGAATGTGGTTATCAAGGTACTCTCTCACAAGCTACCATCTTTAAAAAGTATTTTGAACCAAAATACAAACTTTTGTTTCATTATATAATTATGTGTTTGAGTCCTAAAACAGGGTCTTATGACCAGATGCCCTCAACCTTTCAACCAATTTTTCATTCCATTGTGAATGAAACAAATTTCAGGGCATCAAAACTTTTCTTTAATGAGTTGGTGTTACATCATAATAACACTAAAAAGAAGTTTTTGTTATACCCAAGGTTCATTATGCAATGCATAATCAAAGAACTGGGTGATGAGGTGCTTGTGGGTAAAACTGAAATTTTAAAACCCTTAACCTCACAAGCATACTCTAGGCACAACAAACAGGCTGCCTGGCCAGAAGATGACCAAGGGGAACCAGAACCAGTCCCCATGGAACCCTCATCTTCCAAACCTACACCCCCAAAGGCCAAGAAACCCAAGGTACAAAAACAAAAACCCACCAAACCAAAAAGAAAAGCTGTTCAGGAGGTTAAGATGCCTGAACAACCTATTGTGCAATCTGCACTTCTTAAAGATGTGACTGGAACATCCTCTCAGTCTCATCCATCTCAAACCCCACCAAGAGCACCAATCACAATTCTTTTCAAAAGAAAAAGACTTAAGAAAACCATTCCTATTGATTCCTCTTTTGAAACTGCTAAACCCATTGGCCAAACTACTGAAACAGCACCCCAACTTTCTGAACCTGATTTTGAAATAGCCAAACTTCTCTCTAGGATAAAAGAGAAAGTCCCATCTACACATGTCAGTCCCCAACAACCACATCAAACAGGGGACATAGCATCGGAATTTGACATGGATGTGGACACTCAAAGCCCTAACCAAAGAGATGAGGATGAACCAGGGTCTCTAAGCCCAAACTTAGAAACTCTTGGTACTTTTGAGGCTTCTACTACTCATTTACCACCCAGTGGTGGATCTGAGGAAAGAAGCAATATAGCTAAGACCTCAACTGTGGCAACTACTGATGAAGGCTTAATGCCTGAGGTAGGAAATCCTCTTAACCAAGAAAAAGAGGTACATGAGACAACTGAGTTGGGCTCAGCTCATGATGTAACTGATACAGTCCTCATTGAGGATGTAATCAGGGATTCAGATGATTTCATTGACTTTGATGATGTTTCAAAACACCAAACTACTGAATTGACGGCTACAAGTGAAAGTCCTGCACCTGGTGTATCTATGCTCAAGAAGCTAGTCACACCAGATCAGGTTAAAGTCCACTTAATCACTGATTCCCCTAGAGTGGCATCTTCTGTACAACAAGAAGATCAACCAAAAACACACCCCTCACTACAAATGCCTACCCAATTCCCTGGGCAATCAAGCATAGACATGAACCAGCTATGCAGCCCAGATGGTCCCTTTATACCATATGATGAACACCCTCATCAAGAATCACTTCCAAACATACACAGCTAACTTGGAGCTGTCCATAAAGAATCAATTTGGGGTGATACAGACAAAGATGAACGATCTGTCCAACAAGATTGACTTCAACAGCAAACAGATTGCTAATCTTACGGGTCAGTTCTCCCAAGCTTCAACTTCAAAAACTGATGAAGCCAAAAAGGGGGAGAAATCTAAGGAACCTATGGAGTCACTTGAAGCCAGGAGAAAGGCAAGAGTGGCTATCCTAGAAAGAGATCAAAGAGATCAAGCCAGAAAAGAAAAACTGGCCCAACAATTTGGTGTCTCTATTCAAGAAGTAGAAGATGCTAAAAAGTCTGATGAATCCCAAGGGCACAATGAAGAAACCTCTGATGGACAAACTTCTGATGAAGAATCAGAAAGTACTGAAGACAATCCTTCAGTAGTTGATAAACCTTCAGTTGTTGTCAACCCATCAGATGTTAACACTTCCAACATTCAAACTGCTGAACAAGAGCCTTCCAGATCAACTGAACCTATTCAATCAACTCCTGTTCTTCCTAGGCCTATTACAACAGTTACCACAATGACTGTACTAAACCCTTCTCCAATCTCTCAATCAGCAGAACTTCTTGAGAAGAGTTTAGTGGCAGCTCAGAAGAAAGCCAAGGAAGATCTGATTTGGAAAACACTGGAAGAAAGGGATGACTTAGACTTAAGCCTGGATGAAAAGCTACAGGCTTATGAAGCTGAACTTCAAAGGCAGGCTAGCCTAGACAGAATTGCTGAGGAAGATAAAAGACATCAACTGATGTCTTATATTACTAAGAACAACAAGATCAAAGCCCATACATTAAAGAGACTCTCCATGGAAGAGCTGACAAGAAGAGCTCAACTTATTGCAGACAAACTTGCAACAAGTAAAGATGCAAAAGCCAAGAGAGCTCAGATGATAGAAGAGTTAGTAGCAAATGGTTATGGTTCAAAAGCCTCTGTGTCCAAATGGAAAGAAGAAAGATTAATGGACACTTATAGAAAATATAAGGCTGTAAGGGCTGCAAATCCAGAGAAGTTTCAAACTGCTGAAGTACCAACTTCAGTAGTTAGAACTTCTGGTGTTCAAAGAAGACCAGCTACTCAAAAGAATAAATCAGAGGAAAATGTGAAGACTGATTTCAGAATGGTACTACTAGAAGGAAGTACAGTAGTCCATTCTGACTTTGACATAGAAGAAAAACCTCTGATCACACAATTCAGGGATCCTTCCACCTTTGCCTACCAAATTCAGAAAACCATCAAAGACAAACTGCACACTAAGGTAGTTACTGAACATCATTTACCAACCTTTCAACTACCTAATGTGTTGCAACAACAACAAGGAAGTGAATCCCACCTAAGAGTCACTGAAGTTGAAAACATCCAACACTCAGGAGAATCCCAGGGCACCACCATGGTTCCCTACACTTTAGACTTTGACAAGTCTAAAGTACCTATCATCAGATGGTCCTTTACTGATAATAACTCAGTACTTGTGACAAGAAGAGATCAGACAAGCAGAGCCTATAAGTCGATGAATGATCTGAAGAAGCTATCAACTCAAGACCTGCTTACAATCCAACATCTGGAACCACAGAAAGGGTCTCTCATTGATGAACAGCTGAACCAGCTGAAGAATTCCATGTTCAAAGGAATATGGAAAATTGTGAAGGACAGAAGAGAACAATAAGGAATTAGTAAGGTTTTGGCTTCATCAATCCAGGGGGAGATTGTTAGGACAATAAGGATTGGTGAAACCACTTTTGCAAACCTTAGTCTAATTCACTTATGTCAAAATATTCTAAGTATAGAACTGCTGAAGAAGAAAGATCAAACTGCTGAAGAAGAGATTCCACAAGTACTGAAGAAGAAAAGTCATCAGAAGTTCTGAAGTTCAAACCAGACATTTCTACTGAAGAACTACTGAAGACAAACTACTCATCAGTAGTTTGTCATTCATCAGTACTTATGAGAAGATCTTTTCCACCGCCTTTGTATCAGTAGTTTATTAGTTTAGTATTACTTTTACTTTATGTACAAGTTCCAATGCTGCAACTTGTTTCTGAACTTGCTTTTTGGCAAGGTTCATGTATTTGTAAAGTCTATAAATAGAAAGGTTCATCCCTCTGTTTTAGATATTGATTTTAATACAGAAATCCTTCAACACATATTATTGTTATTTCCATTTCATATTTATTGAGAATCTGTCTAAGTGTTTCATTCTCATTCAATACTTAGATTCTCAATAAATACTTATCATTTATTAGTTTTTCAATCCAGGGGGAGTTATAACTCCTGTTGATAAGTGTAGCTTTAAACTCATAACATTCCGCTGTGCTATCACTGATCAAGAACTTGCTAAACACCTAAGTGTTCACTAGCAAGTTCATACAAAAGAGCAATACTGATCCAACAGTTAGTAATTCATTAACATTATATGATAACAAAGACTTGGAAAAATCATCATCTAGTTCTAACTTATAGAGACCACCATCCAGAAAACCATGACCATACACTTGGGAATCATAAGTAATCGTAAGTTTGCCATGACCGTGAGAAACGTCAAAACCATCCATGTCTAACTTAGGTCCAGATACAAGATTCCGAGTAATCTCAGGAATATATAAGGTATCATAAAGAACAATACATAAACCAGTTTTGAATTTTAATTCTAATGTTCCCACGGCTTCGACAATAAGTGACTTTCCATTCCCAACGTTAAGTGTTCTTTGGTTTCTTGCCAGTTTCTGGATCGTACGGAATCCCTGAAGAGAATTGGTCACATGGACCATAGAACCAGAGTCAAACCACCAAGTAAAGGACTCAAGTATCATAAGTAGATGATTACCTTTCTTAGTTAGCCACTCCTTAAATTCATGGCAGTCTTTCTGCTTATGTCCTTCTTTCTTACAGAACTTGCAGAGGAACTTACCTTTGGAGTTCTTAAGGCTAGATGAGACACTTGCTTCATTCCTCTGGGTTTTAACATTATAATTCTTGTTAGATTGTCTCTTCCTCTTCTTTGGATTAGCGGTGGTAAGGTAAGCAACTTCAGGTTTCTCCAGCTGCATCCGCTCTTCCTCTTGCACACACATAGTGATCAACTCCTGCATTGTCCACTTTTCTTTCTGTGTGTTGTAGTTGATCTTGAAAGCATCATAAGCAGAGGGTAGAGAAGTCATGATGAAATGCACCAGGAAACCGTCACTAATCTCCATTTCTAAACCCTTAAGCTTATGGGCCATATTGTTCATGGACATAATATGCTCACGAATACCGCTTCTCCCGTCATACTTAGTTGTCACAAGTTTCAGAATAAGAGTGGAAGCATGCGCTTTTGAGGTTCCTTTGAACTGATCCTCCACAAAAGCCAGATATTCTTTAGCAACATTAGAATCTGGAATAGATCCTCTAATAGGCATGCTAATGGAGTTCTTAATGAACATGAGGGACATACGGTTGCATCTCTCCCATTTCTCATGCACCATTTTATCAGCAGCGGTGCTTTTGTCAGTGAGTTCGGGAGGAGCATCCTCTTTCAGTGTGTAATCGAAATCCAGCAGTGCCAAAGTTAACATAAGCGAATCTTTCCAGGCAGCATAGTTATCACCAGTTAAGGTGGTGATGCCGCAGTTGGGAGCTAATAGTGGAAAAATTAAGAATAGTAAGATACAACATTAGAGAACAACTTATAGTGATCTAAGGGGGCAACTAATTATTTAAGGCAGGCAGGACGTAGACCATTATACTAATGAAGCTGTGATAACTATTCATAACACCAAAAAACATAAGCTACTTAAATACAATGCTCTAGCTTTGGCTATACGCTATTTATTTAGGTATTAAATTGCCGACAGTGAATGTAACCCATCACCTTTGGGCAGAAGTGAAACATTCAAAGTCCTAATGCAATACGCTCAGTTCACTAACATAATATGTTACACATCACCTTTGGGCAGAAGTGAAACCTTATGGCATTTATGTGAACGAGCTACAATGCTTAACGAGATCTATATAACCACCTAATGTGACACATCACCTTTGGGCAGAAGTGACACCTCGAATGTTATTTCAAGTTAAGCAAGGTCTAAGTAATGATAAAACTGATACGTTAGGTTTCATCAAATATTTCATTAGTTAACGATAAACCTCTCGTTAGTTCATATTGAAACCCACGGAATCTTCTCTGGGGGGTGCGGGGGGCATGGCCCCCCTAATTTTATAGATGTTTCCGTATTAATGGGTTCGTATTTGCTGAAAATAAGTGGGTTTTCGCTAATGATATAATGGTTCGTAAATACCTTAATGCTCGAAACAGAAAAACTTGGTCGGACACTCTTATGGGTCGGACACAGTTATGAGGTCGGACACAGTTATGAGGTCGGACACTCCTTTATGGTCAGACACGAGTTCACAGGTCGGACACTCCATTATTGATGTCGGACACTCTTTCTGGTCGGACACAAGTTGTTCCTTTGTGAGCAAGTTTCTGGTGAGCTAATTTAGGAAACGATTATATCTCTTAATTTTAATTAGGATTAGTTAGGTTGTTGCCATATTTTAGGGAATCTTTATCCTAAATTTTAGCTAACAACAATCAATCCCAATTCTAAGCAAAACATAATCAAAATTTCGGTTTTCATCATGCATTCGAAGAACACTAAAACCGAAACTTAAGAACATCATCATAAAATAAACACCATAATCGGAATCATAATCCTCAAACGTTAATAGATTTTATAAAAACATCGTCCATCATCGATCTCGAATGCATTATGAGACCAAAATAATGAACCAAAACAGTTTTTTTTTTCGATCGACCTAATACGGCTGTTAGGATTTTCAGCCGAAAGCCTTTTAATCTGATTATTCAGGTTTCATAATTCGTTTTCCGATTTGATTCCGAATTTATGGAACTAACAAAATCGATCATGAGCAACATCGCTCTGATACCACATGTTGAATCGATTTTGTTAGTATGTAATGGAAAACACATAAACATATACCTGAGAGATTCGTGAGACCTGCTACTGATGCTGAAAGCGATGAGGTCAACATAACTGTCAGTCGGTTCGAGTTCCCTTTAGGGTATGCATTTATGATGGCTAATGATCCTTTGTAGAATCGGTTATGGGAGAGAGGGTGAGTTACGAAATTCTTATGGTGTTATGATTAAGTTGTGATCATCATCCCTCAACCCTAGTAATCTCTTCCTATTTATGCATACCCAGGGGACACTCTAGTTAGGTCCAACTAATGACAAGTCCGTCCATCAAAGACTAGTCAGTTATGGGCTTAGAGTATCTAGCAATTGATCAAACATAATATAAATGATTATAATGGCTACACCGATAAATATACAAGACATAACGTATATTTATTCCAAAATTTTATATTTGTTTCCTTTCCATTCTTTCGCATCCCCGCCTCATTTAAGTTTATCATTCAAGTTATCGGCACCTAGCTGTGGAATGGGGTGCTATGGGGAACTAACATGACAATAATTCAAGTAGAACTCTGACAAAAATATTGTATGTTCTAGTTAATTTATATGTGTAATAATATATAAACTTTATCTATTCTTAATACCATGAAAAAGTATTACTTGTTTTAAATACCTTTTATTCATGAAACATTTACAATTGTTCATAAAAATTGTGATATACACTTGAGCCATTCCAATGTAATACATGTCAAGTCTTTTTTATGGAAGAGTGTTGTTATCTATCATTTTGGGAGTTGTATTTCTATTATAGTATTTTGTTATAGTTTACACCGTATTTGAACGTATTTACATAAGTCATTGCAAGGATTACCAATTTATAAAACCAATGTTTTCAGAACCTGACCAGACATCGAACCGGTCTCCTGTCTGGTCCACTGGTCCGATCGGTCCAACCGGTCAGCCCAGATGTAAAAACCGGATGGTGTCGTAAAAATAATAGGGTAAAATTTTGAAAATTATAAAAAAATCCGGTTCAACCGGCTCGGTTCCCGGTCCAACCCCCGGTTCGATGCATATCCGGTTCAATACACCGACAGGCCGGTCCGGTCCTGGTTTCAAAACAATGTATAAAACTAGTATCAAACTAGGAAGCGTTTAAAGAGCTAAATGTCACTTAACAATGAATTTACAAGTCTTTGGTTTAGTGTACGATCTTTTGTGTTGAATTCGATAATATGTTTGCTTGAACAGAGTGAAAGGGTACATAACTTTGAAAAAGTTCCAAAGGCCCCATAGTCATTGTCGTTGTTACAATGTTACGTGGATCTGCCATCATACATCAGTATCACTTGTCTTTTATCGTACGTTAAGATAATTCAATGTGTTTAGGTTAATAAACACGATCTTAGTTTGTGGAATGAAAATTATTTTGATGAAAAAAAAATGTATATGTAAGCAAACAACTCGTTTACCATGTTTATCCGGTTTGTTAACAACTAGAACGATATCAATCACTGTTTGGGTTGTTGAGTTTAAAATCAAAATAAGTGCGAATATATTTTTTTCTATAATTGATTTCAGTGTTGTTAACAAAAGGGACTGTGTGAGACTGTAAGGTTTAGTTTAACTTTAAATGAACATGCTGTAGGAATATCGTTCATAAAATTTAAAAAAATATAGTTTTTTAGTAAATAATAACCGGGTTACAATACAATACAAATAAAAGTAAACAGATTACAATCATAAAAGAAAATTACAAATATAATGGAAGAAAAGAAAATAAACAGGATCAAAACCCGAGATGGCTGAGGCACGTGTTTAACACATTTCCCTTAAAATAGATTTTGGCCATCCAAGTGAACTCGTCTATTTCCAATGGCACAACAGCCCAAAGGGGACTGTGTAGGTTTAGTTTAACTTTAAATGAATATGATGCAGGAATATCGTTCATAAAATAAAAAAAATAGAAAACAATAATCGGGTTATAATACAATACAAATAAAAGTAAACAGATTACATGGTTAGGATCCTATGGAAACCCTTGTTATAATGAAAACTCTGGAAACTCTGACTTCTCGAGCTTTTTTATATGAAAATTTTAGGGCATGTAATATACATGATTTTAAGCATTTTGGGCCAAAAAAATCAAAAAAGCGCCGAGCATTTTTTAAAAAAAAATAAATAAATAAGTTTTCGACTAACGCATGTTAAGCGAAATTAACATATGTTACCCGAAAACTTATTTATTTTTTTAAAAAAAGTGTTGGGCGTTTTTTTGATTTTTTTTTTGGCTCAAAATGCTTAAATTCATGTATATTACCTACCCTAAAATTTTCATAAAAAAAAAAAACTCGGGAAGTTAGAGTTTTCAGAGTTTTCACTATAACAAGGGTTTCCAATATAACCTTATTCACAGATTACAATCATAAAAGAAAAATACAAATAATGGAAGAAAACAAAAATAAACAGAAACGAATCCCGAGATGGATGAGGCACGTGTTTAACACATTTCCCTTGAAAATAGATTTGAGGCCACCTAGGTGAACTCGTCTGTTTCTGATGGTACAACAGCCTAAGCAGATTGTACTGTCATAATTAACCTAGCACCTGAAAAAATTACATTAAACAATAGCCTGCACGTTTGAAAAGTTAGGGAACTGTCAGAGATTGTGTGTGAGTTTGCGAACATTCACTTTCTATGCATCTTCAACTAAGCACAAAGCTCTATATAAATAGACTAACAAAAATCATATGAAGAATTCTCATTGAATTAGAAATTTAATAGCATTAAGCCTGAATTCATTGGTGTAATGAATTAGGCTAAGCGGATTGTACTCCCAGAATTAACCTAACACCTTAAAAAACTTCCTGGAACAAGAGTATGCAAGTTTGAAAAGTTGGGGAAATTGTCAGAGATTGTGTGAGTTTGCGAACATTCATTTAGATTAACAAAAATCACATGAAGAATTCTCAATGAATTCGAAATTCAATAACAATAACTCAATAAGTATGAATTCAT
This sequence comes from Ambrosia trifida, assembly GCA_028751855.1. Lineage (NCBI taxonomy): Eukaryota > Viridiplantae > Streptophyta > Magnoliopsida > Asterales > Asteraceae > Ambrosia > Ambrosia trifida. Next base: position 19,073,687 of record CM054130.1, read on the forward strand.
TGGTGTAATGAATTAGCACTTAATCAGTCTTGACAGTTACACAGTTACAAATTTGAAAAGTCTTGACCACACTAGTTGACTGAGCCTAGCCACTGGCTCGAGTCGCACTAGACAACGTTCAGTTAAAAAATATAAAGACGGCTCTCAAGTGGCCCGTAGGGATGCAAATTGTGCCATCAAAACGCCACATTACGCCCATCGTCTCGTCACGGGTGCTGGCGCGTGTCGAGTGCTCCGCACCCTCCTAACTGTCACTGGGTGTGTCTTACCGTAATATTGTATAGATATACATTCCTCTACAGACTTCTCCTTAGACCCACCGTAGTGGTGTCGTTTTTTAGCGTTTTCAACCAAAATAGCGCGGGGGGTATTTTCCAAAAAACCGGACTCGCGTTATGTTAATCACGCTAGACCCATTATAAAGCAACCAATCATAAGTTGACACATGGAGGGCGAATTGTTTCAAACGGTCAAATATGTGACCGTTAATTTTGAACGACTCTTTTTTTTTGTTTATATATAGACACATTTTATTTTTACACAAATAATACACAAACAAAAATCAACATATTATTCAAACAAAACACATATTACCAAATTTAGTGAAAAAATGGGTTCCCCCGCATCATCATCCGTTGCCAGAGAATATTACAAAGAGTTCCTAGGCGATGAGGGTGATTCGACAAACGAAGAGTTGGAGCAAGATGCGGTTACGAGTGCGCTTGCGCTTGCGTCGAGATATATGGAACAAACTAGTGCGCCTACACGTCCAAAACAGAGTAGACAGTATTACGAACGAGATCGTGTATCGGCAAATGCTCGACTGATGAATGATTACTTTGATGAAAACCCGACTTACCCCGACCCAAAGATGTTTAGGCGTCGTTTTCGGATGAGCAAACGTTTATTTCTACGTATTACCGGAGACTTGGAAAACGTGTTTCCTTACTTTCAACAAAAAGCGGATGCTAGGGGGATGATGGGCTTCACGTCTATTCAAAAGTGTACCTCGGCACTGCGTATACTCGCGTACGGCAACACGACGGATATCAACTACGAGTATTTAAAAATGGCCGAGAAAACAACACGCGATTCTTTGGAGTATTTTTGCCAAGGTACATCAACTTTTTTTTTAAAAGTAAATTCATTTACGTTTTTAAATTATATTAATTTACCTTTAAAGTAAATTCATATATTTTTGTATTTTTTTTTAGGAATAGTACAGTTGTACGGAGCCCGTTATCTTAGAAAGCCCACTTAGTACGACTTACAGAAAATTTACGAGGTGCATACGAATGAACATGGGTTACCAGGAATGATGGGTAGCATTGATTGTCGTCACTGGCGGTAGTATAATTGCCCAACCGCTTGGCGAGGTCAACACACACGTGGTGACCAAAAAGGACCTTCGATTATTCTTCAAGCGGTGGCTTCAGTCGATCTTTGGGTTTGTTTGGTCGGCCTATTTTGGTGTTGCGGGTTCATGCAACGACTTAAACGTTTTTTAGCAGTCGCCTATTATTGAGGATTTCATTTCTGGCAGGGTAGCAAAGACGTGCTTTTATGCTAATGGAAACTACTACCCACACGAATACTATTTGGCTGACAAGATATATCCGAGGTATAGCATTATCGTTAAAACGTTCAGTAACCCGTACGATGAAAAAAGGGCACACTTTAAAAAAGTTCAAGAGTCCGCGCGAAAGGACATAGCGAGATGTTTTGGGGTTCTTCAACAACGTTGGCATTACATAATAAATCATGCTCGTGCATGGACCACAGACAAGCTGCGAGATGCTATGTATGCATGTATAATCATGCATAATATGATATTAGAAGATGAAGGTAAAACGATATGCCAAAATTATGTACCAGAAGCCGTTCAGGATCTACCGCAAGCTAATATGGAACAAAGAATACTCAACGCACATGAACTTCGTGACCATGAAACACGTGACGCGTTAACGACGGATATGGTCCAACATGCGTGGTCGGTTCGGTATATTCCAAACCCAGGTGAAAACGAAGAGGGCGAAGATGAAGAAGAAGATGAAGAGGGAGAGTATGACGAAAGCGAAGATGAAAATTAATATTATTTGTAATTTTTTTTAATTTAATTAATATTAGTTGTGTGTTTTTAATATTATTTGTATTTTTTTTATATTTATTTGGCTTTTATTTTAATTAATTTGAGTTAAAAGATTAAAAATAATAATAAAATAAGCAGCCAATCAGAAACAGGGGCATTATAAATAACCCACTACCACTACACCTCTTTTTCACTTCATTTCTCAATGCTGACTCAGCTGCCACGTGAACCAATTAGGATCAGGGGCATTATAAATAACCCCCTCCACTACACATAGTCTTATAAATAACACATGATTTATTTCTCTACCAATGTAGAACAAACACAATTTCCCACAACATTAAAGTTACATCACACAAATATACATTCCTCTACAAACTTCTCTTTATAAACAACACATGATTTATGTTAAAACACAAATATAATTAACTATTTAATTATTAATTCATAATTTTCAACACATGAGACGTTGAGATTCAACAAATTTATCATCGATGTAGGCTTCATGTTTTTTAGTCAAACGGGTGACAATTTACTTCGGTGTAACAATGGTTCAATAATGAATCGACATGATGGGATCTTTGTCACTAAAAATAATTGTTTTTATTGTTGGATGTGGACATGTGGTAGTATACTAGTTAATTTGTATGTTGGATAAAATAATCTAAAATCACTTTAACCTCTTGTTAAATATTGAGCTATAGGTTTTTCGACCATAATTCAAGTTTTTTAATTCTTTAATGGACCACGTGTAATTTGGATGTTGTGTACTCTTGGACGATGTTGTACTCCTAAAAAACAAAATAGAGTACCTCATATAGTCATATCAACTTTGAATGGCATGGGTTTACATTTTGTTTTGACTGTGATTATTTAGTTACTAATCATTAGTTTTTTAGTGTCTAAGTATGACAACAAACTTTTGTTATCAAAAATATTTGAAATTACTCAAATTGGTTTAGAAATAACATTATTTTTACGTGTAATTAAATATCAGTGAACTAAACAATGGTTTCATAGTATGTATGTAGCGGGGTTGAACTTTTAAGTGTGTGGAGGTGGGGGGTTAAAGTTTTAAAGTAAAAAATAGTGTGGATTAGACTCCATACATATAAAATTTTCACTAAAAATGAATAAAGCTGAGGGGTTGGGGCACGACATAGCGCAAACTAAGATCCGCCCATGTAGGTATGCCTTGTTCTTTTTTTTTAGAAATTATGGATTAGAGTTCACTGCTTGTCAAATCTTAACACATTTGATTCTTTTAAAGTTTTAACTAAAAGTAAGGGTGTTCATCGGTTCAGATACCGGTTTATTTTTATTTGATTTTTTTTGTCACTAATTGAACCAAATTCAACCGATTTCAATTCGTTTCAATTTCGGTTAAAAAGGGATTACATTAGAATTCAACCAAATAACAATTTTTTTTGCCTAATTATGTTTCCTGTTTGTGTTCCTAGTTTTGCTGAACTCAAGAGTCAAGATACTTCATTTCAAATGACCAAAGGTTAAATATAGTACAACACATGCACTGTGTACAAGTATATATGTAAGAGAGGGAAAAGTTAAATGTGTTGATGGTACAACAATACAACATAGTAATGACAAGAATGTAAGTGTCCAAATTCTGATGAAGAAAAACACAATGGTGTAAAGCTGGAGGTAGAGACAAACAACTATCAATTACCAAACCTTAGCATATTAAAAAAAAAAGTTACAAGTTATTCTGTTAGATCGGTTAAACAAAAAAACCCATTTAAAAAAAACGTGTATTAGATAATCGAACCAAAACCCAATTCAAAATTCGGATTGACCTTTTCAGTTACGAATACAGTTCATGTTTTTTTTTTCCGCACAACCTTAACAAAAGGACACATGAAATAACCACTTTACCCTTTTGCTTTCAAATATTAAGAAAAAACCTAACACTACACCATTCTCGTTGAGGCCACATGCCTGGAAGCTTCGAAACAATTTACAAAGGTCTTAGTGTTATCACAACGTTGCTAAAGGGCGGAGTCAAAGGTTCGTGATAGCCCTCGCGTTCTATGCAACAACGAGGTTGGCCAAAATTCCATGTGGTCTTCAGGTCTTGCCGCCTTGCCATAATCCATGTGGTCAAGGAGTATGTGTTTTCGAAATTCATGTGTTCCCCCTACACTAAAAGACATCACTTTTTTGGATCATTTTATGCATTTAAATTGGTTGTAATTGTTTTGTTTGTTGTAAAATGTAGCGATACCTTTATTCTAAGACTGCCCGGAGTGGGGGCGGGAATGGGGCGGGAAGGGGGGGGGGGGGGGGGGAACACCGCTGCCACCATGGCGTGGAAGGGGGAGGGCGGGGGCAGATTGCTTGGCGGGGGGGGGGGGGGGGGGGGGGGGGGGGGGGGCTTGGGTGCCCACGTGGGAGTGGTGGATGAAAATTGTGAAGTTTAAAAGAAGTAATAATTAA